>ML812227.1:52997-73408 GCA_009831015.1 Picea engelmannii
AGCACTCATAGAAGTTAATATGTTCAAGGTTCGTCAATTTACAAAAGCAATCTGGAAATGACATCAAGTTTGAAGAGCTCCTTAACTCCAAGTGTTTCAACAACTCCTTAACTCCAAGTGTTTCAAGGACTCCAGATAACCGCACTCAGATGGCAAAGTTTCGAGACGCATTCTTTTAAGAATTTCATCTGGTTCTAGGGCTTCCCTATGGACATTGGAATCTTTAACAGGCCATCACTAGCGATATGCAACTCCCTCAACTGTAGAGGTACCTGCAATTCTCGCTCGATGTCAATTTGTTTTGTGCATCGTGGCATACAAAGATGGAATACTCAAAACCAAAATAGTTTTTGCAATTAAGGAAAATAAAAAAAACTTTTGTCAATCAATTACATGACAATCTACCTCATGTTCATGTTCACACATTGTTTTCAATTTGATCCTCTTTATACATAAAAACTCTTAAATTCTTCATTGGAATATTTGAAGGTAAGGAGGAGTACGAACACTTAGACTAGTAGAGCCATGCCATATTAGGTAAGCAGGTGCAAGCTCCTTAGCTTCCTGTCACTCGTATAAGGTACCGTAGGAGTACACTATGCAAATTTTGTGATTCCACGCACCTAAATTTCTCTCAGGAAACTGTTAGAAATGCTGTTGAAACCCTTGCAAAGTTTAAGAATTCAAAATTTTGGAAGTCTGTTTAAAACTTCAAATACGTACCGGTGAATTTGGTGAAAGGTCGAAATCTTGGCACCAAAGAAGACGTCGAGGTTCTCTGTCTACCAGATACCTTCCCAGGTCTCTAAGGTGATCATGCTTTTTATACATTCTTTCCCATCCACCTCCAAGATAGGGTCCAGCATGCTCCATTTTTTTCGATGGAACTCCACGAGACACTTATCATCTAACATTCGAAGGCCTAACCTTCCTAACCACCCGCATTCATTCCATATCCTGATGGTTGTATCGTTGTCTTCTCCTATGAAGAAATAGGAAATGTCTAAGAACATCTGCTTCTCGTCTTCTTCGATACGGTCGTAACTAATTTTCAAGAGGGTTTCTCTTGCCCCTTCGTCGTCTATCCGCGCCATCCGCGCCGTATAAACAAATTCCACATGCATATATTTATTTACAACAGAAAATGCCAATGCCAGGTGTATCAAATCTCAGATGAGCCTTCTAGGGTTTCTGATCTGACTCGATTTTCCTTTTGTCTAATTATTGCATCTGCCTAGGTCTGCTTCGATGCGAGAAGCGCTGTAGATTGCGTCAAATGAATTATCTTCGACCCGATGTGAAACACAGGCACATATTACCCAAGGAGGAATATTTAATACTCAGGTTGCATCGTCTTCTTGGAAATGGGTAGGGTTTTATTAGCGTATACTTTTAGTAGATTTAAGATGAAAGCCTTATCAGATGTATATGTAGTCTTTTATATTAGATGTACATAAAAGATAATCATTTTGCAGGTGGTCTTTGATCGCTGGACGTATGTCAGTCAGGAAGGATAACGAGCTATAGAACTATTGGAATACCCACCTCAGCAAAAAGCTTATCAATCAGGGTATAGACCCGCAGACACACAAACCCTTGTCAGAATCTGAGGACATATGTTCCAGTCCCGGGAATAGCGAATTGAGCCACAAGTCCCAAAAGGAAAAGGATAAAGAAGCTGCCAGCACCCGGAGGTGGCAGGTGAGGATAATGAAACTGATAGCAGTTGAACGAATTCAAATGGGCAGTTTTCATGCGTGAACAGGTGGAAATTATTAGCAAGCAGTGTAACAAACCCGGATGTCGCGGTTTCCGTGCGTGAACAGGTCGAAATTATTAACCAGCAGTTGAACAAATCCGGATGTGGCGGTTTAATTTGGTGCTTCCATAAATTATCCAAATGGGTAAGTTGGCTAAACCATTCTGATCATCAATGAGCTGAAGTGGGGATGTTGTTACCACTTTACCTTGCTCGACAATTTGTCCAGATCCACTTCAATCTTTTCAGAAGATTTCATCAAAGTACTTTTCACCCTGCATTTCCTCTTTATGTCCACTAATATACCATTGTAAGAATTCTTGATGAAATGTAAGAATTCTTGATGACCATTTGGTTTTTTGTGAGGATGGTAAGAGTCAGGAAATTGTAATTTGTATAGAGGCCACATTTTCTAATCTTTGATCAGTTTTATCACATGAAGGCTATGTACAAGCTGGCTTGAAAAATTCCAATATCTCATTGTCGTGCAAGGATAAAATTACACAGGACAAGTTGAAGATTTTGTCCTCGGCAAGCGTAGCCATAGTTTACCTTTAATGTTCCGGAGTATCAGAGGACTACTGTTCACTGAGCATCTCAATCTCAATAAGTACCTTCCCTTTATTCAAAAAGTACTTGTAAATTTTAATAAAATTTTGTAGTTGTAAAGCATAATAAAAAGTTGTCCACTGAATTCAGGTTGTGGGAGTTGACTTGTTATTCAATGAGTACTTGTAAATTTTAATAAAATTCTGTAGTTGTAAAGAATAATAAAAAGTTGTCCACTAAATTCAGGTTGTGGGAGCTGAGTTGTTATTCAATGGTGCCAAGCAGTAAATAAATACAAATGCTAACTACAAATTGATAGAATAAATTTGTAAATGTCTCTTGTTCTACTTGGTCATTTTTGTTAGCGGTTTCAATAAAGTTGATATCGTGGAGATCTCTTCTTCTGCTTGTTTGTTTTTTCTGGGTTTCCTCAATGTTTTACAATAGGATAAACAAATTACAAATAGTGATGCAGTCCTCAAAGAGAATGACATCCCTCCTTTTCCATCATGACTCAAACTCTAATCAGATATATCCATATTCATAGCTCCCTTTATAAGCTTATTCTATTCACACCGAGTATAAATGACTATTCTCAAGATAAGGTCTTGGTCTTGACCTCTTCTTAGACAAGGTCCCAAAAGGGCTTACCTCAGTTCAAGTTACGTCCTGTCCTGGTCTTAACTGAGGAAACTAGCTCTGCTCATGTAAGGTCCCAAACTTAACTTCCTTTCTCTTGAGGTTAATAACGAAAACCACGATGATCATTGTGAGAGGAGGAGGTTGTCTGCTCCATTTAGCCGAAGAACCTTATTTAATGACTAAATTTCTCTTAAATATATTAAAGAGCTCAATGTCAGACATTATGATTTCACGCAGTGGTATCAATGATGATCAGATCTCAAGGTCTCACCAAAATTCTTTCTAGAGGCGAAATAGTGAAAGGGGTAAATTATCAACAAGCGTAGACTTACAAGGCCAACACAATAAGTAGACATAAATGGCCTACAACATAGAGGTGTAAAGAAACACCAATATCTCACGAGAAGCAATTGTCGAAGGAGATCAATTTGTTTGTCCTGCTCTAATCATTGCTTGTAGAGGTGGTTGAACAAAGCCCGATGTGGCTTAATAGATGTCACTTGAAATATTTTGTTCAGTAGGATTTTTCTAGGGTTATATACGAAGCTGCAATATCACACTCCTAAACAAGGAGGGGAAGCATCTGTAATTGGTGATTTTGTCTTGTTTTACACAGAATTTTGAAACCCACATCTTTAGCAAAAGCTTTGATCCTACTATCATCATAATTTGAGAGGAGCAATCAAGATTTGTCCATAAATTCAAACAATTTACAATTTGTAAAGTAATATGAACGAGTCCATCTAAAGGCAATCACATTTTTATTCACGATTTTGTATTGTACAATCTCTTCAATTTTGCCTTTGGCCTCGATCCTTTCATTAATATTCACATCACATCAGTATCTATCTGCAACAAAGAGTCCATTAACAGAGGAAATTTACAGGAAATATTTCTTTACGTGGTGTAATCAAAAGAAGAAAAAAAACAATGGAAATTTATTAAGCCAACATTTGAAATCTAACTCAAATCCAAAACCATATAGATTCATAGGAAAGAGCAAGTAATTGTTTACCCTAATATTTTTTATCTGCTTATCTTCGTTCTATAGAAAATTGTAATTTGTAATTTCAATTGTAATTTGTAATTTCTGTCCCGTTGGGATTGTATATGATCCCCAATTAACAAATTAATATAGTAATGTATGCACGACAGATGCAACAATTTGTAATAACGCCTCTCCTTTCAGTTCTTGGAAGGAGAGTCTAACAACAGTGTGTCTCTCGAATTTTCGAGCACACTCAAATTTTCCCATCAATTTCTATTGAAATCGGACCAAAATTTGTTGGATGTCAGATTTGAGAGATTCAGTCTGTATCAATACACTTGTTTTTAAAAAGGCTTATTATATTATCAACAAATTATGGGAAGTGTTTATTCTTCTAAATGAAACAAGGAAGAGCCTATTTTTTTAACAGATTTTACAAATTAAAATATGGTATTGAAAGGAGTTAAACACCAACTATAATAAAATGAAAAAATAAAATGTTGAAAATTGTAAGGAGTTTTATTTCATATTAGAATTTATAGAATGAATTCTCATTTCCTTGAAAACAAATTTTTTCAAAGTGGAAAAAAAAATATAGATTTTCTTAGAGTGAATGGAAATARGTAGAAACTATAATTACAAAATTGAACAGTACCTCATAGTAAGAGTTGAAATTGGACTCAACAAAAATCACTAAGTAGAATAATAAATATTTCCATATTTGGGTATAAAAACTTATAAAGGTAGTTGTTGATTTTCTCATATGGTTCGCAAGTAAACCTTGCAAACAGTGAAAAACTCTGGGCCAATACAAAAGCCATATTTTGAGACTTTGCAAACCGTGAAAAACTCTGGGCCAATACAAAAGCCATATTTTGAGACCCTTAATTACTTGAGCATCAAACTTGTTCCTACCAAGTCTAAGTTGTCCAAATAAAGTATGAATTTCTAGCAAATCAATTCATCTAGTTTCTATGAAAGTCAAAGTTTGACTTGGAAGTCCTCTATAACTTGACCAAGTTTTGTCACAAGACTTAAAAACCTTAGTTTTCTTCATAAGAGAAAGAAGTATCATTTTTCCCAATATCTAGCAATACTTTAATTCATGTGAGAATTTAAATTGACATCAAAATAGACAACTCTCATGTTTACAAGTTTACAATTTTCACAATAATGTAACCATATTTAGTTTTTGAACTCATTGCATATTTAAAATATAATGTGAGGAATATTTAGGTCTTCCATCTTATGAGAAGATATACATAATTTATCTTACAAATAATTGATGTAAAATTAATTCTAGCTAACATCAATGACACGGTTTTGTATTTATTAGTGATTAATGATGATAATAAAAGTTCTCATCTATTTTATCGCATTTTCATATCAAATTGTAATTAGATGATATATAAAATTTTAGTTTTACCATATACTTGGAAAAAAATATACACTACTCATTTCTCTATATTATCTTTGTTTCATTGATTGTTCTCTCACTAAATATTATGATGGTCATAAGAACATATGTTACTTAGTTTTTTTTGGCATTTCCTTTCCCCGGCTTCGGGGTATGCTAGTTATATTTGTGGGAAGTGTTTCGAAGCATATGAACAATTGTGCTTCCCAGTTCTCAAGACAATTTTCTCCATAAATAAGTGTCCCAATGACTTTAAGAGATAATGGCAATCCCTTGGAGGAATTCACAAACTTTTGAACCACTTCACCAAATCTTGCAACATGATGAGGTTGATGGAAGGTGTGCTGACGGGAGAGCTATGAGGAGTTTTGTCAATTGAGGCCTTTTAGATTATAAATAGATAATTCTCTAATTACCCATCTTGTAAGTACGTCCCTACGATGAGAAGTAACTAGAATTAAGCTCATGGAATGAAGGACATCCCTAGCGGGAAAAAGTAATGCATCCAACTGGTCATTATTATCCACGGATAATCTAAAATGATAAGAGAAAAAAGAAGATAGATTCTTTCTAAGATTTTATATACCTTCCACAGTGTTGTTTATTTGCTCAGAAAACCGAGTTAAATATGTTAGTTATAACTTAAAAAACGTGTGACTGTACACTGCCAGTTGTTTTGCCTAGTTGTACCAGTCGTTAGGATTTGTTCCTTACTTCTTTATTTGGTTGTTTTGTTTTCCTCCTTATATGTTTATACTATCATCTAATACAATTGAGCTCTGCACATTCTGGTTCTCGATCTATCTACTCTGCTTTCTTGTCTGCTTCGTTTCTTGTTTTGTCATGGTATCAGAGTGCGGGAGGTAAGACTCTTCACAGATCTTGGAGAGAAGTCCGCTCAAAAGAATGTAGGAGACATCACAGCGCATGGAGGAAACCTTTCCGAAGTATATTCAGAGGCCGAAGCCTTTAAGAATTTGTGAAATCCTTTCTTTAGGAGGAAAATGCAGAAGTAGCAGAGGAGAAGCTACAATAGTTGTTAGATCGGTCGCAGGAACAAATCTAGGCCAGTAGATCAAGCTCAGATAGATTGAGGAGTGTGTAGAGGAGCGAAATAGATCTCACCTGTAAGATCTAGCCGCGAGCGATAGTAGTTGTTTGATCAAGGAAAGGAGCGCAAGATTTAATACTTAGAGTCCTTCAGACTCCGCGAGTTCGGAAGTTTTCAGGCTTATGTGCAAAGTGTCAGAAAATTATTCATTTCACTGCCAAAAAGACGTCTTATCTTAGTCGATCGAATTTCAAAGGGGCAAAGAATCATCTACGATTTGGAAAATCTAAATTCAACTTAGCTTACAGATGTTGTTGAAACACCTTGCTAAAACACGTTGTTGAAACAACTTGTTGAAGCACGCTGCTAAAACATCTTGTTGAAACATGCTACTGAAACACCTTGCTAAAACACATTGCTGAAACACTTGGTTGTAGCTTATAGGTGTTGCTACACAGTGCTATTACACATGTCAGAAGATCCCCATTTTCAAAGATCTTTTACTGCAGAGGAAGTGGAGCACAAGTGCTAAGGGTCGCAAATCGCCTGAAGCTCTGAAGAGCGAAGTGAATCCAGGTCGTCGATGTTAAAGCCACGTGGCAACAGATTAGAAGAGGTCTAGAGCACCAACACTTCGGAAGAATTGAGTTGCGCTAAATCGATAACTCCCGAAGGGCCGAGAGCTGGAGTTAATCTTGGCCATTGGTCGCAGTGGACACACAACGTCAGTCTAGAAATCTAGAAGATCAGAACTCCAGAGGAAACAGGGTGTGGATTCATGAGAACACTTGAAGGCCCAAAGGCTGAAGCCCAGAGTGGATCATAACCACTCGTTCCAGAAGAGACATGGACTGTTGAGAGCTAGCCTTTGTCACTCCAAAGATTTGACACTCAGGAATTTTGTGCGTACTAGCAGTCAAAAAATCCCAAAGGCCAGAGTCCTAGATTAATTGTGAGTTGTTGATCTTGGATCAAGGAGGACCGTTGATCTTCGCTATTGTTTGGGACTTCACTCGTTCGGCTATTCGGAGGAACTGATGTTTTGACGTATTGAAATGCCCAGAGCCTGAAGCCCTGGAGCGCCTGGTTTTCTTCCCTTGGTCATATGAGGATTTCACATTAAAATTTATTTTAGTTAAAAATAAAAAGCATTAGCTCTCAAAAAAACTCAAATGGCTTGTTTTTCCATTAAAAGGTTACAATAAAAAAAAACGTGGTTCAGAGTTCTGACTATGTAATATCTTGTGCTCGGATAGTTAGATCCAGCAAGATCCATACCAGGAAACAAGAAATTCCCTTTAGAACTAATTTTTAAAAGGGGATAGAGCCCAAGTTTCATTGGTGTGTTTGGACCCTCAAGGACCTAGGTTTACGCGTGGGAAACATGAAGAGGAACTGTCTATTTTCATCAAGCGATATCAGTGGTCATTTTTTTCCCTGAGGAAGAGCACAAAAATTAATAACAATTTGTTTTCTATTCTGTTTTTTTTTTTTTACAAAAATGGCCAACTCTAACAATTTAGGGCCAACACAAGGGCCAATTCTTCTTGGGAAGAACTATGAATTTTGGTCTCTTAGAATGAGACCCTTCTTACAAGAACATGAGTGCTAGGATCTAGTGGATCATGTCTATGTGGAACCATATCTAGCGGATCTAGCTGTCATGACCAATCAACAGAGAAATACTAAGGAAAAACAGAGGAAAAGAGAGAATAAGGCCAAGTTCTGGATTCATAACTCAGTGGATGACTTGATTTTCTCAAAAATCACAGGTGTTGTTACCTCAAAACAGGCCCAGGACATCTTAATATCAACCTACCAAGGAAATGACAAGGTCAAAACAGTCAAGCTGCAGACCTTGAGGACGCATTTTGAGACCTTAAAAATGACAAAGTTTGAAAATGTTAATCAATTTATGACCAGAGTCATGAGAATTGTAAACCAAATCAAGCTAACTAGTGAAGCCATCCATGATCAAAGGATTGTTAAGAAATTCCTCAGAAGTCTTCCAAAGAAATTTGATATGGTTGTTACAACCATCCTTGAATCCAAGGATCTGTCAAATTTTTCAGCAGATGAGCTAATGGGTTCTCTGTTGTCACGTGAGACTAGACTACATCTAGAATATGAGTCAATAGCCAATGCCTTCAAGACTCAATTCTCCTTCAGAAGAGGGAGAGGAAGAGGTAGAGGAAAAGATCACAGAGGAAGAGGGAGAATTCCAAGCCATCATCACTCAGGTGAAGGTCACACACATCAAAATCAGAATCAAAATTTCCATCCTCAAAGAGGCAGAGGGAGGAGATCCAATGACAAAGTGAGCATACAATGCTATTACTGAAAAAAGTATGGGCACTATGAATATGAATGCAGGAAGAAGCAAGCAGTTCAACACTTAGGACGATGACATCTCTCAAATCATGAAGGAGACATCTCTGATGGGATGTTTCTCTCATGTCACAAAACTGAAGAACAACACAAGGACCTCTGATTGTTGGACAGTGGATGCAAAAATCACATTACAGGTAACAAAGATTTACTTTCTTGCATTGATTCTTATATTTCATCTGATACTACACGTGGATATGACTCCTTCATAAAAATTCAAGGAAAATGAGTTGTACATATTCTCACTAAACAAGATGTAAAGAAAGACATATATGATGTCTATCATGTTCTAGATCTGAAACACAATCTGTTAAGTGTAGGACAACTAGTTGAACATGGCTATAAGGTACTTTTTGAAGGAGCATCACATGTAGGATATATGAAAAACCTCCCAGCGGAAAATTGGTTTATGAAATCCACATGACTAGGAATATAATGTTTGTTGATTAATTGGGTTGGTTTTCATTGATGTCAACCCTTGAAGAAAGTCCGATAACGAATTCTGGTAGCACAATGGTTTGGGTAATGGACCGAAGTTTGATTGATAGATAATGGTATGGGTTTTGATATATTTGTAGGTAATACTATTCCAAATGGATAGTACATGTCATTCCATTCCCGGTGGTATGTGTAACATCACATAATTCCTCACAGTTAGAGATTTATGGCCATGTGAAGTTGGAGAAAGGTTTGGGTAATGGACCCAAGTTTGTTTGATGGATAATGGTATGAGTTTTGATATATTTGGAGGTAAGAATATTCTATATGGATAGTACATGTCATGCCATTTCCAGTGGTATGTGGAACGCCACATGACTCCTCATGGTTAGATATTTATGGCCATGTGAAGGTGGAGAACCCTCATGAGTCATCTAGAAGCCCCCAAAGGTCAAATTAGTCAAAATGGTTTAAGAGATTTTAGAAGGTAAATAATAAAGTGAAGTGATGAGTGTACTATAATTCAAAGTGAATACAAAATAAATTATTTAAATAATAAAGTTAATGGAGAAATTACTAATTTGACAAGTGGTTAGAAGTGGGTTAACCCTAAAATAAGGAAAGTGGGTTAAGATGGTTAAAAGGTAACCCCTTGAGGAAGCTAAATGAAAGTATAAATAAGAGGCAAGGCTCTCTCATTTTAATCACACTTGAGCATATTGAATATCTATAGGTGACCGAGGTAACCAAAGGATATCTAAGACAAATTTCAGAGGGAAGGTGAAGTAACGAAGGCCGAAATTCAAGGGAGGATAAATTCTTTTGATGTTTCTTTCTAAGGTATGTTATTTATAGGTCATCTCACCATTTTCACAATAACTTTTTTTCTAGAATTATTTAGACCGTGAAATTGGGAGGCCATTGAGGAAACATATCCAAGTAGTTTTGATACAAATTTCAACTTGTGGGTCGTGTTTTGGAGTTACACGCCGTGGAAAATAAGGTTTGTAGCTAGTCTTGAAACTAGTATAAAAAAAGTGTTTAGGGTAAAAATGTCATAACTTATTCATAATAGATACAAATTTAGTAAGACCAAATGTATTGGTTAGAGTATAGTTTGTAGTATTCTATGTACAATTTTCTTATCCATACAACAAATATTATGTGTGGGGCACGCTCTACAAGTTCTCTCTCTAGAATAAGCCAGAATTCAACGAGGTATGTCATTTTTTCTATAACTCCTTTTTTTAGAGGTTCCAAGTAATGAAGTCTGGAGGAATTGCATAAAAGGCACTGAAGCACATTGTGTACCATTTTTATATCTTTATTCATTACAGGTACATAGTTATGATTATTGCAAGTTAGGGTGGTTGACTAATTCAAAATTAGTCATGTGAGACTAAAGTAAAGTTTGATGAAAATGTTAGTCTCGTGTTGTTAAATTTAAGGAAGGTTTGCAGGTATGTGATCATATACACTAGGTCTATTACAGAGTTACAAATCAGATTTGGATGATGAAATTGATGAGGGATTTTGGTTGAGGTACATGTTGGGTACATGGTTGAGATACGTAGTTGATGCGTTGGCACATACATGAGGTGTATAGTTGATGATGTTGGTACATATTGATGAGTCATAGTTGATGAGTAGTTGATACATGATCAATACATACTTGGTACACGGTTGGAGGCACTTGTTAGTAGTATTGTTGACACATAGTTTATGGATGATGTTTCAAACTTGTATTGGTATATTATTAGAAGCACATATTGATCTTGGTGATGATTATGAGTTGTTGTGTTATGCTTGGTTGATGCACATCTTTGAGAGTTTTCTTGGTGATTGATCTTGGTGAGTAGATCTGATTTCGTTGATAAGATTGATGAGACGGGTTGTTGTGATAGGTATTTTGGACAGGTTGTTGTGAAATGTTATTTGTACATGTTTGATGAATGATTGATGCACTTATTCATGGTACGGGTTGAGGTACAGGTTGGTGCATGGTTGATTCACTTATTTATGGTATAGGTTCATTACAGGTTGATGCATGGTTGATGCACTTGTTTATGGTACAGGTTGATTACAGGTTGAGGTACAGGTTGATGGTTTAGGTTATTGGTACAAGTTGTTTGGTGCAGGTTGATTGGTACAGGTTTACAACAGCATATCTCACAGTGATAGTGTGATAGTGGTTCCATAATTCTACTTCTATGTCAGGGTGGTTGGACGGGGAAAGGAAAAGCGGTTGTAGCCACCTTCCAATTGTAGTCGGAGAACATAAGGGGCTGTATCCTCCTTCTGGTTGTAGCCAGAGAATTGGGGAGTTGGAGCTTCCCTCAGGTTGTAAACTGAGAAATTAGGGGGTTGGAGCCTCCTTCGAGTTCCAGCTGGAAAACAAAGGAAGTTGGTGCTTCCAATGAATGTAATTCTTAAAGACATATAAGAAAAAACATTATGTGGTTTTCTCCCGCTTTGGGTTTCCACATAAACACTAGTGTACTGTGTATGTGTATGATTTCTCATTTGTTCATTATTTATTTACTGTGCAACTATTGGATGATAATGCTACATTGATATAACACTTGCATATTGTGGTTAAAAATGATTCAATTTCTATATTATTGATTCAACCCCCCCCCCCTCTTAGTAATCCAACAATTGGAATCAGAGCAGGTTCCTTCAAGAAACAGTTTAACCACTCAAAGGAGATCATCGATTATTCTGAGAATGGAGTACCACTGTTCAATGGTCAAAATGGTTTAAAGTATGACATGTGGAGTGGANCCCCCCCCCCCTCTTAGTAATCCAACAATTGGAATCAGAGCAGGTTCCTTCAAGAAACAGTTTAACCACTCAAAGGAGATCATCGATTATTCTGAGAATGGAGTACCACTATTCAATGGTCAAAATGGTTTAAAGTATGACATGTGGAGTGGAAGGACGCAAGTATTTTTATAGGCACATGGGTATTATATTTGACTATGATTCGTTACAGGATATGATAGTTCAAAAAGGGAAAAGACTACAACCAAGAAGGAATTGAAGAAGAAGAAAAAAATAGCAATGGGTTTCATCTAGGAAGGATTACCTAATCCGGTAAGAGAAAATGTTGGTAAATGTTCATCAGCCAAAGAACTTTGGGATAAGTTGCATGACATATATTCTTCACCCATCACATATTCATAAATGCCAAAGAAGATGCAGATACAGATCAAGAATAATTATGTTCACCATGTCAAACAAATTCATAAGATGAAGAGTACATAATCACCAGAGGTATGTTGTTTTGATTTAAGTGTAAAAAACACAGACATCTTGAAAAAGAATGCCATGAAGGAAATGAGACAAAAAAACTAATTGAAAAGGAAGACAATTATGAAGCAGAATTGATTAGTTCTTTAGATGAACTAAGAGAAGAAAACAAGTCACTCAAGAAAGAATTGATGAAACAAAAGGAAAGTGTTCACATTTTTGAAGAATCCCAACATGTCATTGAGAACTTAAGAATTCATCTAGAAGAAGCCATCAGATCGAAGAAAATGTTGAATATCAAAAACAGTATTTGGAAGCCAACATAGGAGTACATAAGGAAGAAACAAAAATGAGAGAGAAGATATTGACATATCATCTTAAGGAAAGAACTAACGATCTAAAACATCTTGAGGCAGAGTTTGGTCAAAACGAGAAAGGACTTGAAGAAGAAATAATCACATTAAAAATTCATCTTGAAGAAGCGAAAAGAAAAAAAGAAGTCATGAAGTCTCAGATAATGAAGAAAGAAGAAGAGGTTGAGAAGCTTGAAGAAGAACTTGTCACATTGAGAAGTAAAATCGTCAAGCTCAACAAGAATGTAGAAGAGAAAGAAACATCCACATCATTTATAGAGAATGAAGAGAAGCACTCTAGGTTTCTAGAAAATAAGAATGAAGAAAATAGAAAGAGTTATGCACAAGTACTCAAAGGAAGGGATCATGGTCAACCAGAATCTAAGAAAACTATTGAAGATACATCTTCAAGAAGACCATCCATGTTCAAGCCACAAAGAAGCTTCAATAATGATCCTGATCAGTCAAGGCAGAAATTCAGAAGGACTACACCACATAGAAGATCACTTACTCCCAGGTACGCAAATTTCTTTTATGGTCATTGTTTTTATTGTACTAATTTTGGACATAAGGTTGCAGATTGCAGGGATTATAAAAGAATTTTTCAAGCAAGAAATGCCTATGTGGCCCCACGTAACATTGAATGTTACAAATGTCATAACTATGGACACATAGATAGTGATTGTAGAAGTATGATTGATACTTCTATGAAAGAGAACACTGATATCAGATATAAGAAAGTATCGATAAGAAAACATGAAGAACATGTGAACAAAGAACAAAGAACAGGTCATAAAGATCGCAAGATTGTCAATAAAATGAGATGAAGAAAATTCTACAGAGAAAAAGAAAGATGTCATATACAAAAAGGTTGTTGGATTACTGAGAGGGGGGGTGGATCAGTAATAGAGCAATTTAATCCTTTTTCACCATAAAATGCAAGTGTTATATCAATGTAGCATTATCATCCAATAGTTGCAGAGTAAATAAACAATGAACAAATGAGAAATCACATGCATACACAGTACACCAATGTTTTACGTGGAAACCCAAAGCGGGAGAAAACCACATAATGTTTTTTCTTATATGTCTTTAAGAATTACATTCATTGGAAGCACCAAATTCCTTTGTTTTCCATTTGCAACTGGAAGGAGGTGCAACCCCCTAGTTTCTCAGGCTACAACCTGAAGGAATCGCCAACTCCCCAATTCTCTGGCTAAAACCAGAAGGAGGATACAACCCCTTATGTTCTTCGACTACAACCAGAAGGTGGCTACAACCACCTGTCCTTGCCTCATCCAAACACTCTGACGTAGAATTATAATGATGGAACCACTATCACACTATCACTGTGAGATATACTAATGTAAACATGTACCAATCAACCTACACCAAACAACTTGTACCAATAACCTAAATCATGCACCAACCATGCATCAACCTGTACCTCAACCTGTAATCAACATGTACCATAAAAAAGTGCATCAACCATGCACCAACCTGTACCAAACAACCTGTATTCAACTTGTACAATAAACAAGTGCATTAACCATGCACCAACTTGTACCTCAACCTGTACCATGAACAATTGCATCAACCATGCACCAAACATGTACCTCAAACTGTACCATGAAAAAGTGCATCAACCATGCATCAAACCTGTACAAATTACATGTCACAACAACCTGTCCAAACAACCTATCACAATAACATATCTCATCAATATTATCAACCAAATCAGATCTACTCACCAAGATCAATCAC
This sequence comes from Picea engelmannii, assembly GCA_009831015.1. Classification (NCBI taxonomy): domain Eukaryota; kingdom Viridiplantae; phylum Streptophyta; class Pinopsida; order Pinales; family Pinaceae; genus Picea; species Picea engelmannii. The sequence goes on from ML812227.1 coordinate 67,599, forward strand.
CAAGACAACTCTCAAATATGTGCATCAACCAAGCATAACACAACAACTCATAATCATCACCAAGATCAATATATGCTTCTAATAATATACCAATACAAGAATGCTACAACATCCATAAACCATGTGTCAACAATAATACTATCCATGCTACACTACTCATTTCTATATATTATCTTTGTTTCATTGATTGTTCTCTCACTAAATATTATGATGGTCATAAGAACATATGTTACTTATTTTTTTTCGGCATTTCCTTTTCCCAGCTTTGGGGTATGCTAATTATATTTGTGGGAAGTGTTTCGAAGCATATGAGCAATTGTGCTTCCCAGTTCTCAAGACAATTTTCTCCATAAATAAGTGTCCCAATGACTTTAAGAGATAATGGCAATCCCTTGGAGGAATTCACAAAATTTTGAACCACTTCACCAAATCTTGCAAGATGATGAGGTTGATGGAAGGTGTGATGATAGGAGAGCTATGTGGAGTTTTGTCAATTGAGGCCTTGTAGATTATAAATAGATAATTTTCCAATTCCCCAGCTTGTAAGTACGTCCCTATGATGAGAAGTAACTAGAATTATGCTCATGGAATGTAGGACATCCCTAGTGGGTAAAAGTAATGCATCCAACTGGTCATTATTATCCACAGATAATCTAAAATGATAAGATAAAAAAGAAGATATATGCTTTCTAAGATTTTATATACCTTCCACAATATTGTTTATTTGCTCAGAAAACCGAGTTAAATATGTTAGTTAGAACTTCAAAAACATGTGACTGTACACTTCCAGTTGTTTTGGCCAATTGTACCAGTCGTTAGGATTTGTTCCTTAATTCTTGATTTGGTTGCTTTGTTTTTCTCCTTATATGTTTATCCTATCATCTAATACAATTGAGATCTACACATTCTAGTTCTCGATCTATCTACTCTATTTTCTTGTCTACTTCGTTTCTTGTTTTGTCATGGTATCAGAGCACGGGAGGTAAGACTCTTCATAGAGCTTGGAGAGAAGTCGGCTCAAAAGAACATAGGAGACATCACAGTGCATGGAGGAAACCTTGCCGAAGTATATTCAAAGGCCAAAGCCTTTAAGAATTTGTGAAATCCTTTCTTTAGGAGGAAAATGCAGAAGTAGCAGAGGAGAAGCTACAATAGTTGTTAGATCGGTCGCGGGAACAAATCTAGGAAAGTAGATCAAGCTCAGATAGATCGAAGAGTGTGTAGAGGAGAGAAACAGATCTCATATGTAAGATCTAGCCGCAAGCGACAGTAGTTGTTTGATCAAGGAAAGGAGCGCAAGGTTTAATACTTAGAGTCCTTCAGACTCTTGGAGTTCAGAAGTTTTCAGGCTTATGTGCAAAGTGTCAGAAAATTATTGATTTCACCGCCAAAAAAACGGCTTATCTCAATCGATCGAATTTCAAAGGGGCAAAGAATCATCTACGATTTGGAAAATCTAAATTCAACTTAGCTTATAGACGTTGTTGAAACACCTTTCTGAAACACGTTGTTGAAACACCTTGTTGAAACATGCTGCTAAAACATCTTGTTGAAACACGTTGTTGAAACACCTTGCTGAAACACTTGGTTGTAGCTTATAGGTGTTGCTACACAGTGCTATTACATGTGTCAGAAGATCCCCATTTTCAAAGATCTTGTACTCCAGAGGAAGTGGAGCACAAGTGTTAAGGGTCGTAAATCGCCTGAAGCTCCGAAGAGCGGAGTGAATCTAGGTCGTCGATGTTAAAGCCACATGGAAACAAATTGGAAGAGGTCTGGAGCACGAGCACTTCGGAAGAATTAAGTTATGCTAAATCGATAACTCCCGAAGGGTCGAGAGCCGGAGTTAATCTTGGCCATTGGTCACAGTGGACACACAACGTTAGTCTAGAAATCTGGAAGATTAGAACTCCAGAGGAAATAGGGTGTGGATTCATGAGAACACCCGAAGGCCCAAAGGCCGAAGCCCAGAGTGGATCATAACCACTCATTCCAAAAGACACATGGACTGTTGGGAGCTAGCCTATCTCACTCCAAAGATTTGACACTTCGAAAGTTTGTGCGTACTAGTAGTCAAGAACTCCCAAAGGCCGGAGTCCTAGAATAATTGTGAGTTGTTGATCTTGGATCAAGGAGGACCATTGATCTTCACAATTGTTTGGGACTTCGCTTGTTCGGCTATTTGGAGGAACTGACGTTTTGACGTATTGAAACGCCTGGAGCCTGAAGCCCTGGAGCGCCTAGTTTTCTTCCCTTGGTCATATGAGTATTTCACATTAAAATTTATTTTAGTTAAAAATAAATAAGCGTTATCTCTCGAAAAAACTCAAATGGCTCGTTTTTCCATTAAAAGGTTACAATTAAAGAAAATGTGGTTCAGAGTTCTAACTATGTAATATCTTGTGCTTGGATAGTCATATCCAACAAGATCCATACCAGGAAACAAAAAATTCCCTTTAGATCTAATTTTTAAAAGGGGATAGAGCCCAAATTTCGTTGGTGTGTTTGGACCCGCAAGGACCTAGTTTTACGTGCGGGAAACATGAAGAGGAACTGTCTATTTTCATCAAGCGGTATCAGTGGTCATTTTTTTTCCCTGAGGAAGAGCACGAAAATTAATAACAATTTGTTTTCTGTTCTGATTTATTTTTTACAAAAATGGCCAACTCTAACAATTTAGGGCCAACACAAGGGCCAATTCTTCTTGGGAAGAACTATGAATTTTGGTCTCTTAGAATGAGACCCTTCTTACAAGAACAAGAGTGCTAGGATCCAGTGCATCATGTCTATGTGGAACCATATCTAGCGGATCTAGCTGTCATGACCAATCAACAGAGAAATACTTAGGAAAAATAGAGGAAAAGAGAGAATAAGACCAAGTAATGGATTCATAACTCAGTGGATGAATTGATTTTCTCAAAACTCACAGGTGTTGTTACCTCAAAACAGGCCTGGGACATCTTAAGATCAACCTACCAAGGAAACATATAACAACAATATATCCCTTTTCAATACAACAAATTATGTGCTAAACCAGAAATATATAACACATCATTAATATGTTTTACTTGGCCTTGCTTTGTTTTTACTGCAATTGGTCGTTTACCTTTAACTTCCACTACCTTATCATCTCCCAAGAGTACTTCAGACTTTGTAGATCCATCTGTCTTGACAAATTTATATTTGTTTCCAGTCATGTGGTTGCTGCAGCCACTATCCAAAAACCATACCTCCTTGGAAACTTTGTTAGTTGAATCACAAGCCAAAAAACAAGTGCCCACATCTCTCTTTTCCTCAAAAAAATTAGCTTGTTGCTTTTGTTTTTCCATCAATTACTTTCATAATGGAAAAATATTTTACAATAAAAACATTTCAGGGGATTTTCCAATTTTTTTACCTCCGTCATTAGTGTCATTATATCTTCCTTTGTCATTTGCATTAAAAAAATCTTCCTCAACCTTTGCCTCCTCTATTTGCTTGTCCTCTTCCTCATCCACAAGTGTTCAGAACTTCCTCACGGGAATATTTCTCAACTTTATCTATGGAAATATTGGTTTTTTATTGAAAGGCTTGCTCAAAAGATTTTTCAATAGATCTATTCATCCTTTGCTCATGAGATTGAAGAGATCCCATAAGCTCATTCATAGACAACTAAGTTAAACATTTATTTTATTCAATAACAACAACAATGACATGGAATTTTGCAGGAATAATTCTTAAAATTTTCTCAACATTTTTTTGATCTGTTAAATCTTCTCCATAAGATCTAATTTGATTCATTATTCCCATAACTCTAGTGAAAAAATCTTACATAGATTCTGAATTTTGCATGCAAAGAGTTTCAAATTCTCTTCTAAGAGATTGCAATTTAACAACTTTTACCTTATATGTCCCTTGATATGCTTGTTGTAGCACATCCCATGCCTCCTTTGATTTTGTTGTTGCAACAAGTGATAGAAAAATAGAATTGTGCATTGCTTGTTGGATGAAAAAAAAAGAGTTTTTGAGTCATTTTTTTTGTTTTCCCTTAATTGATCTCTTTGGACTTGGGTCAAGCCAACAATAGCTTGAGCATCCACTAGTTCTATATAACCATTTTCCACTAAATCTCAAAATTCTTGTGAAATAAAAAAGGTTTTCATCTTAATGCTCCAAAAACCATAATTATCACATGTAAAGATTGGTATTTGAGGCTGGGAAATATTAATACCACTGTTGTTGTTGGCTATTTCTTTAAAATTTAGAGCACCTTCCAATAGCTTCAATCTGCAAAAGCTTCACAAAGAAATTTAATCTTTCCCACTAGAATTATGAGGAGATAATTAGAGTTGGAAAACATAACAAACAATACAAAGATTGTAGCAAACATCATAGATCTCAATGCTTGAGATTCTTTCTTCTCATTTCTTCTCAATTTCTCATATATTTCATGAACAACTAATACATCCTTATATAGTTTCAGATTTCTACAAATATGGAAGTTGCTACAAATTATCTGCAACTAATTTTAATCATGTCAGGCTAATTATGAATAACCCTAAATTATGTTGATAACACTAACCATCCCTAAATTAAATTGCAAAATGTCTAATCAGAATTAGTTGACACTGTTACAATATTCCAGTAGTTACAATAATAGAAATTAAGCATTATCTTGTACTTGCACTTGTGAGATCAACCAAACAAAAATATTGAGGCGATTTAGTGCATGTTCCCAATCTCTTGAACTTCTTTATTATTCTGCATCCCATGGAATATTCCTCCAACTCCGTCTCCACCTATACGTTGGATGGAAACTACTGCTACCAGTACGAAGTGTTCATCAATCACAAAGGCTCTGGTGTTAAGAAAACCTTTGCCCACCATATTTACCATTGCCTCAACGCATACCGTGCAACATACCAGATATATAAAACATGCAAAACATAAATAAAATGCTAGAAATGGCAGAATAACAGTAAAATATCCAGCATAATCTCCACAATAACACATAAATGATATAAGACCAACAATAGAAATAGCACTTTGATTCAAAAAGCAATGTTCACAGGCCTCTTCGAGGGAGGAACCTCCAATTGAGCAGCGCTCTGTTACAATAATCTCCAAGCTAGGGTTTTCATACCCTCGACCCTTATTTATACAAAATGTCTATCAAGAGAAGCATCTAGAGGAAGATCCTTCTAGAAGCAGAAGCTTCTATTAGGTCTTCTTACATCCGCCTTATTCTATTTTATTGAAAGGCCTTATTAATATTGACCTTTATTACATCTGAATATATTAATATACCTATGTATGGGTTAGGACCCTAACATGTCCGCCCCCTTAAAATCAACCTTGTCCTCCAGGCTTGAGATGAGGAAACTGCTGCAGAATGGTAGTTGGTTCCCTAGTGGCATTTGCTGGATTTATATCTTTCCACTGGACTAACACATCCGTGATGGTTCGCTGACGCAGGCGACGCTCACACTGGTCCAAAACTGCTTCTGGTTGTAGCCAAATGGATCCTTCTTTAGCTAACTCAGGAAGGTTGGTTTGAATTTGTCACTGAGTTCCAATCACCTTCTTTAAGCATGAAACATGGAAAACTGGATGTAGCTTCGATTGACTGGGCAGAGCTAACTGATATGCGACTTGTCAAACACGTTTGAGAACTGTATAAGGACCATAAAATTTGGGCGCTAGCTTCTGACAATGCTCGGCCTTGAGGGAAGTTTTCTTGTATGGTTGCAGTCGCAGAAACACCTGATCCCCTTCTACAAATTGACGTTCAGAGCAACCTTGATCTGCTTGTTGCTTCATGCGATTTTGTA
>ML812227.1:82734-100104 GCA_009831015.1 Picea engelmannii
TATATTGTAGAGCTATTTTATAAATATTAGTTAGTGAACTGTAAGTATATTGTAGATTTGTATATAGTTTTCAGCGAGTGTTTTTTATTAAGTTATCTTCTTTAGTTTTGTTTTTCACTTTCTTAGGACTTAGATCGGCTAACGGAGCCACTAAACCCATCGGAGTGGATTAATCCAAATGGCTTGGGTTAAGTAGACAACCCCGGACCGGATTCACTCCTCCAGTTGACAAGCGGTCAATTTCGCCCGTCAACAAATGGCGCTAGAAGGAGGGCCTGAAAATTATTAATGGCACGAGGTGGTCGTAAGACTCCTCCACCACCTACCCGCTCACCTATAGTGACTAGAAGTCATTCAAATGACAACATTGTCCCTCAAAAAACAACCACATCAAACGACGATCTATGGATCATAGTTGAACCAGTAACCCCAAAGTTCCAGAAGACCTCCGCCAAGACTACTTCTAATTCTCACGAGAAAAGAGACCTTCCTGTAAATAATGTAACAAATGTAGATAAATTAGTTTTAGAGGCCGCGAGTAAAAAGAAACAAGCTTCCACCATTAGTACTTGTAGAAATGTCCCTCCATTTTGGTTAACTTTTGAAATCTTCAATAGGAACGTGCACAACTGTATGGTAGATTCAGGAGACCCATCTAACGTAATGCCATGGTTTGTGTGTCAAAAGATTAATGTTGAAGTTCAACCATCCACCTTGAAGATTATCCAGCTTGATCGAACTAGTGTTAAAGTTATAGGTGAATTGAGAAATGTGCTTATAAGATTGTCATCTAACCCTAACGTTTATCAAGTGATTGATATTATTGTTGTAGATATCCCATAAGTTTATGGTTTGTTTTTAAGTAGAGACTGGTCAGAACAACTACACAGCTATTTCGCGACGGATTGGTCCCATTTGTGGTTGCCCGAGAATGGAAATCCCAACAGAATCAAGGTAAATCGTGAATGTTACCTAAAGTTCACAGTGACAGATTTAAATGATCCCAATGAGCCATTTACACCTTCTGCCGATTCACCCGAAATACAAGGGATGGATACCTTTTTCGACAATTTCATGGCCGAAACTTCCGCTATCACTAACCCGGAACAACAGTCTGAAATTTTGACATATATGCAGCCAACAACTTCTACCCAATGGTCACATGCACCCGAAAAAAATCAAATATGGTCTCTTTACTTTGACGAGTCAAAATCCAAGGAATGAGCTGGTGCAGGCTGCGTGATTATTGATCCAGCAGGTAACAAAACCCTGATTGCATGCGGGTTAGAGCTTGAATGTACAAACAACACAGCAGAATATGAGGCTTTATTGCAAGGCCTCAGGAAAGCATTAGATATGAACGTTCAAAATTTGACTATCTTTGGTGATTCAGAAATTGTGGTTAGACAGGTAAAAAATTCTATCCATTGTTTATCTCCACACCTTAAAAGCTACCAATCTGAGGTATGGAATTTGATGAATAAGTTTTCTGCATTTAACATAAATTCTATTCCTATATTGAATAATTCAGAAGTTGACTTGTTAGTTAATGTAGCTTCGAAACTTTTCCCTACAGAAGGCTTACCTTCGAATGCATTCTTCGTCGAACTGTTGTTCAGACCATCCGTCCCTAACAACATCACGAATTGGAGAGTCTTCGATGATGATCATCAGATTATAAGTTTCATGCATATGGAAGAAACTTTCCAGGACGCAGTAATCGACGAAGGTACTCATGACGAAAATCTTCGTGACTTTACCGTAATACCAGATCCAAGATCTACCGAATCTTCATCAGACATGGTAAATTCTATCTCGAAATCTGTAGTTAGATTAGAAAAAATTTATGATCTTCATGACAAGTTCAAAAAATCAGTGAACTATAAAACGAATAGTTCCTCTTTAACGCGTGAAAAAGTAAACTTGGGAACTAAAGACAACCCACAGTGCATTAATTTAGGGGTAGGATGTTCTGAACAAGAAAAAACAACGTTTATTAAATTGTTTAAGGAATTCAAAGAAGTTTTTGCTTGGACGTACGATGACCTAAAAACCTTTGATCCTAACATCATACAACATGTTATTCCTATGAAACCCCAAACCCAACCTTTTCAACAAAAGTTAAGGAAAATGCATCCAAAACTCGAACCAACTGTCAAGAAGGAATTAAATAAACTCCTAAACGCTAAGATAATCTTCTCAGTTAGGCACACGCAATGGGTCTATAATCTTGTCCCTGTCCATAAGAAGAGTGGTGAAATCCGACTATGTGTCGATTTTCGAAATCTTAATCGAGCGTCTGATAAAGACAACTACCCTGTCCCACCTATGGAACAGATCCTTCAACAGGTATCTGGTTCTGAAATATTATCCTTATTGGATGGTTTTTCAGAGTATAACCAAGTCATGATGTTCCCTCCAGATCAACTTAAAACCACCTTCCACACTCCATGGGGCACCTACGCTTATAGGAAGATGCCATTTGGACTCATAAATGCTGGTGCCACTTTCCAAAGAGCGATGGACATCGCTTTTTGAGGCTTAATCAATCAATCTGTCGTAGTTTACCTGGACGACGTTACTGTCTTCTTGAAAAACAAAGCAGATCATCTAACTCATTTAAGATCCATTCTACAGTGATGTCGTAAGTACGACATTTCTTTGAATCCTAAAAAATCTATCTTCACAGTAGAACAAGGTAAGATCTTAGGATTTATTGAATCAAGCGAAGGGATGATTATCGACCCTGAGAGAACTCAAGTCATTTCGAAACTCCTCCCTCCCTCATCAAAAAAGTCTATGCAATCTTTCTTAGGTCAGATAAACTTTGTCAGGAGATTCGTCCCCAGCTTTTCGGAAATGGTGAGAACATTACAAAACCTAATAAAAAAAGGACGTACAATACCATTGGGGACCTTTAGAAAACCAGGCTTTTAATTCAATAAAAAAGGCCATAATAGACGCTCCTTCTCTAATGAGCCATGACTTTTTGCAAGACTTCACTCTCTACACATTTGCTTCTTACCACTCTTACGTCGTTGTCCTAACTCAAAAGAATGTTGAAAACAATGAAGTCCCAATTGTCTTTATAAGCTCATCCTTCAAAGGGGAAGAACTTAATTACCCAACAGTAGATCAACAAGCCTATTTTGTTTTTAAAGCAGTAAAGCACTTCCAATCTTATCTTTTGAAATCTAGGACAAAAATCATTGTCCCTTACCTGACTGTCAGAAATCTGTTAGTACAAAAAGAACTAGGCGAAAAAAGGGCAAACTGGGTCACATCCTTGCAAGAGTATGACATAGAAATCACCCCAGCACAAATAGTGAGAGGTCAAGGGTTATGCAATTTAGTCGCTGACTCAGCTGCAGGACAGCAAGAGGAAAATGATATGTTGAATCCAGGACAGCACTACCAAAATTTAATCTGCTGTGCACAAAACCCTGTTAGTTCCTGGTATGATGACATAAAATTTTGTCTTGAACATGGGTCATCTCCCTGTCACCTGGATCCCACAAAAAGAAGAGAGCTAAGATTAAAATCTGCTTCCTTTCAGGTGATTAATGGTATTCTGTTTCGTCAAAATTTTGATGGAGTACTAATGCACTGTCTCGAGAAAGATGAAGCAAAAAAGGTCTTATTGGAATTGCACGCAGGAGAAGCTGGTGGGCATTTTGGTGGAGATACCATTGCCCATAAAGTATTAAGAGCAGGTTACTACTGGGCCACACTTTTTAAAGATGCTTGTGCTTTGTTTCGCAAGTGTGTAATTTTTCAGAAAGCATCCGGACGGATACAGAAACCAGCCTTCCCTCTGCAACATGTTTCAGTAGACTCCCCTTTTCAGCAGTGGGGTCTAGATATTATAGGTCCAATTAATCCACCATCCTCACAGCAGCATAATTTTATCATAACAGCCACGGATTACTTCACCAGGTGGTCCGAATATGCCTCATTAAAAGCTGTAAATACCAGTCAGGTAAGAGCTTTTTTGAATTCAAATATTATTACTCGTTTTGGTATCCCTGACTGCCTAGTATTTGATAACGCTTCTTATTTTTCGTCTCTTAAGATGAGTGATTTCTCTCTAGAAAAAGGAATTAAACTAAAATATTCTACCAGCTATTACCCTCAAGGCAATGGATTGGCAGAATCAACTAATAAAAATATGATCAAAATTATCAAGAGAATGGTCTCTGAAAACCATAAAAATTGGCATAATGCACTGTTAAACGCAATCTGGGCTGATAGAGTGACTCCAAAAACTGTTGTGGGTAACTCACCCTTCTTTCTCGTTTACGGCAGAGAGGCAATTCTTCCACCACATATTCTCCTTCCCTCTCTGCAGCTATCGCAGAAAATACAAGAAGAGGATTGTCCCCCTTTAGAGAATCGAATTAACACTTTGTTAAAATTATAAGAAGTGAGGGCTCAAGCGAAATGAAAATTGGATCAACATCAACTCGTTGTTAAAAGATGGTTTGATTCCAATTCTTCCTCTGACAGAAATTTTGAGGTAGGTGACCTTGTTCTAAAATGGGACAAACCACATGAAGGAAAAGGAGAGCATACAAAGTTTCAGAACTTGTGGCTAGGACCATTCTTGATTGCTGAGAAATTAGGTCCCAGCTCCTTCCGATTACAGAATTTAGAGGGATAGCCAGACACCTATCCGGTAAATGGCCAAGCTCTAAAAAGGTATTTCACCTCATGCCAGCCCCATATACACTGTGTAAATATTTTTGTTTTGCTTTCTTTTTGTTTTTCTTTGTTGTTTTGCTTTGATTCTTCCCTTATGCTTACCAGTTTTTATTTTGAGACACACATACTTGCACCATGAACTGTTTCAGACAAAGAGAATAGAAAAATTTCCCCTCTGAAATAACTACTGAAGATTGTTTAAACATCAATTATGATGTTTTTCTGAAGTTCACAGCCATGTTAAAGAAAGCTTGTTGTTTGAAAAGCATTTCTTAATTTCAATCTGTAACTAAAGCTATTCACGATCATCCATAAAAATTTCTTCTTACGCTGTCCCTGTTCCTTAGGAGAACAACTCAAAGATGTGTCCCCGCCTTCAAAGGTCGGTTTATAAACAAACTATCTCTAAACCTTAATGAATGACAGTTAAAAAATTTATTCAAGGTCTGTAATTATTAAAATATGTCCAAAATTCGGATTTTTAGCATCACCCTGCTCTATTAAATATCTTTAAAATTAAATAAATCTTCAGAGAGCTGTGGGGAGTGCTTGTAAACCCGTTGGGATACTGAACAGGTCTGCTGGCAGTGGGTAAATGCATGCATGACGCCAAGATAACTTCATCGGGGCACTGAACAGGCCCGCTAGTAGTGAAGCAATGTCAGGTATATGAAAATTCTTAAATATGGAATTTTTTGACCTTAAATGTCCTTCGTTCTGATCTAGAACTTCTTAGTAGGATACAGATATCGGAGTGGGTTAAATGGCATCGTTGTCAAGGCTGTGGATGCCTGCTGGCAGCAGCAGCTCTGTCAACAGTATTGAAGATTTTAACTTTAACATCATGACTCTCTTTTGTCGAGATTGTTATCAGTTTTCGTCTTTTAAAATAACAAGCAATCTGAAACTGGAATGTTTTATAATTGACAACGATGTTCAAACAGTTTCTTAGTTGTTTTCGATTTGATGTTTTTATGATTATCCTAATCTGGACTTGTTCGTTTGGCAGAGATAACTGCTTCTACCAGTGTGTCACCATTGTTGGCAGCCATATTAATCTCTATTTTTACAAGCTGCCTACACATGGTTTTTAAATTCTCGTGACTTGTCACAATATTTTTCATTAAACAACACTTGTTACTCATCGCTTTCTATGTGCCTGCTTTTCGATTTTTTTTTCATGACTGTGAGCATGAAAACTCACAGTTGGAATTCATGTTTGATTTCATTAAAGGATTAAGGTTCATATGGTTTATCGTTGATTTGTCTTATTTTTTTATGAACATAGTTGTGTCCATGGTTATAACCCCTTGGTCTCGAACACACCTTGGTTACATATGTATTAAACCACCACCCATTTAGCTTTCGACTAATGTTAATGGGGTTTTAATTTATAAAATCTTTGATTCAATTGTTTATTTGACATATGGATTTTGTGATCAAATCGTGCATATGCATACGATTGTTATCAACTGTTATGATCTTTGTGTGTACCATTAGGCCGAGGTGTCATTCCAAGTACATCGTGGTATGATGTTTTTGCATGGCCTCGATCTACACGAGTTTTCTCACATGCATAGCAATTAACACTCCCGCCTACCATTTTGAGTCATCTTTGCATTACGTTGGGGAAGCTCGGGGCAATGGCTCTGTTCTTGTTCTTTCAAACCCTATTTCCAAATCCCTTGTTGATTCCTTGCTGTTAGCCATGGCCCTTGTGGTGAGAATTGAGCCCAATGGTGTCCAGACATTGTTATCATTTGATAATGCCCGAGAAGACTTAGAGAGGAATGGTTGGCGTGTTTTTGTTGAAAATTTCGAGGGTTTTAATTTAACAGTTGCTCAAGAATTCATGCTAACGTTCGATGGTTGCAGAGCTAAAATAGGAGATGTCCAGTTTGAGTTAAACGAAGATTTTATTAGCCAAGCCACCGGTCTACCAGACGTGGGACAAAAGTGGTTTAAAAACTCAAAGGTTGAAGAGGTTCCCTGGTCATTGTTGTTCACCTCAATGAGGATTACCAGCTGTGACCGAGGTATGCCCGTTTCATCTCTAAAACCTAGATGGCATGATCTATTAGCTATTGTCAAACAGTTCGTTACCTGTGAGGGGAGATATGGTTTGGTTTTCTTATATCACTTGCGGTTGCTCATGAGTTTTATCGATTTCCCCCTGAACATGCCCTATTTTCTCCTTCGAAGTCTATACAAAATGGAAAAGCGTTTTAAAAGGCAGAAATCTGATTCTAGCTTGTTCCACCATTGTTTGATCAACATTATTATTGTACATCAGTTGAAATTAAATGATGATTGTTGGGATGCCTTCTTGTTAAGGAATGGTTTTGTTAGCAGTGAAATAGGACAGGTTGACAAGTCTGTCGTCACAGAAACCCTCGTTGAGCCTACCATCCCTCCTCCTTCGCTCTCGCCCCGTGATCCTTTTTCTGATGTGGAACCCTCGACCTATCCTGACACTACCCAACCTGACACTCTACCAAATTCGTATTCCAAAGAGGGTGTTAAGTCTATAAAAAAATCCGCAAAGAAAAAGTGTAAAGGCAATGTTGATATCAATTATAAGAGCAAAAGAGCTTCTTGTTGGGTTTCACGATGTGCCCGAAATAAACCTAAGCCCTGTGCATACCAAAACACAATTGTGTTAAGCGAAGATTCTGATTCAGAAATTGAAAGATTTTTAATTGAAGAATATCCATATTCGTATGGACTTTGCTCTGGTAAACCCTATGATTATGTTACAAACCTTCCACCATGTCTTAAAGATAATCTCGATTTCCCTAGAATCAAACTCAGTAGTGAACCTACAGGTCAAATGGAAAATTCCCCACCTGTTAATACCATCACTGATAATACACAGTCTATTAAGCCACAATGTAACGAATGTCAAGCATGGATCGATAGGTATTACAGAGACGTGCCTTTACTTTAGTCTCAGCTAAAATCCTTGGAAGACCAGGTGAATTTTCTAATGAAAGAGAATGGCAGACTTCAAACCGTAGCTCAAACTAAATATAAACGACAAAAAACCACAGGGTCTGTTGTTTTTAAGAACGTGGAAGTAGCAACTGCCATTGTAAATTCAAAAACTGTTTGATTAAGTTGAATCCCTTAATCTGAGGTATGATGTTTAAAAATAAGTTTAGGATGATTTTATCCTTTTTTTTAATTAGTATACATGATTTGTTTGCATAGATCACCTCTAGTCTGTTTTGATTGATTCAATAAAATACGATTCTAGTTATAATTATAACTAGCTACAAAATCGTGAGATTTTGTAGCTAGTTACCAGAATTTGAATTTCTTGTTTTTATAACCAAAAATGCAATCTGAAATCTTTTATTGTTATGTCTTTTAAGGAACCTATGATTTCTAAAGGAGATTTGAACTACTGGTGGCATCTCTCAGCATGCTATTTTTTATGTTGTTTTAGAATAGGTTGTTAGTTTTGATATCAAGTAGAATCTGGGAGGTTGCATCCCCCACAATTTTTGGAACAAATTAGATGATATCCACAGGAAACATTTTGATCATGTAACCTATGTAAATGTGTTGTTTTGTAAATTAAAGAGACCATCGCTGCCTGGGAGCAAAAACTATGGATTTATGATTGACAGACTTGAATGGAAATTGATATGTTCACAACTTTAGCTTCGATATATTGTATTTTTATTTAAGTTATGGTCATTTCGATTTGTAATGAAATTGTGACTACTTTAGATATCATGGTTTATTACAGATTGGTGTGATGAAATTTATATGATGTTCGTGTTTTATGTCCCTTATATTATATACAATAATTACTCTGTTCAAATTTGATGATTAGAAGATTAATCTTCTTTATTCAATGAGCAGTTATATACAAATTTTTACAACCGTGTTTATCTCAATGTGATCATTTGTAAAATCATAAAATTGTTGTCAATACTTCTCTTATATGTTCTGTCATTAGCATTCAATCACTTCTGCTTCGCGTTTACGAGAAGTGTTCGTAAGATTTGTTGCGGTTTACACCATCAAACAACGAAATTGGATATTGTACAGAGGACAAATAGGATATGCGATTACAGGTCAGTTTGCTAGTTTTATTTTATTAGTTTAATTAATATAGAAAGTTCTTGTAATCTAAACACATTTTACTATTCATCTCTGTTTTCAATTAGACAGTTAGCTATTTCATTTCTTGTTTATAAAAGTTATAAAAAAAAGACTGAATGATAGTTTTGCTGTCATAAATCAATCCATATTTGAGTTTTGCAGATTTAGATTAAAATTTGCATTCTATAAATATTATACATATATTAGAGATATAATCCTATAGATATATTGTAGATCTATTTTATAAATATTAGTTAGTGAACTGTAAGTATATTGTAGATTTGTATATAGTTTTCAGTGAGTGTTTTTTATTAAGTTATCTTCTTTAGTTTTGTTTTTCACTTTCTTAGGACTTAGATCGGCTAACGGAGCCGCTAAACCCGTTGGAGTGGATTAATCCAAATGGCTTGGGTTAAGTAGACAGCCCCAGACCGGATTCACTCCTCTAGTTGACGAGCGGTCAATTTCGCCCGTCAACACACTCCTATGCAAACCAGTTGCAAGTTGAGAAAAGATGATGATTCAAAGTCTACGGACCAGAGGCAATACAGGTCGATGATTGGTAGCTTACTATATGTGACAACATCCAGACTATATGTAATGCAAGAAGTTGGACAAGAGGCACGATTTCAAGCAGCACCAAAGGAATCACATGTATTAGCAGTGAAGAGGATTTTCAAATATCTCAAAGGATCATAAGAGTTTGGATTATGGTATCCAAAAAAAAAGGATCTATCACTTATTGCCTACATGGATGCAGATTGGGAAGGTTGCATTGGTGATCGATGAAGCACCAGTTGAGCAACATTCTACTTGGTCGACTGTTTAGTATCTTGGGTAAGAAAGAAACAATCATCAATATATTTATCTATGGCCTAAGAAAAGTATATTGCAGTAGAAACATGTTTTACACAAGTTCTATGGATGAAATAAAATCTGACAGAGATACAAGTTTAGTATTATAAGCCCATTACAATCTATTGTGATAATACAAGTGCCATCAGTATCTCAAAGAACCCGGTGATGCACTACAAGACGAAGCACATTCCAATCAAGTATCACTTTCTACAGGAACAGGTTGCAGAGAAGAACATCAGAGTTGAATATGTGGGCACAAAAGAACAAGTGGCAAACATCTTTACAAAACCACTTCCAAGGGAAGCCTATGAGTATCTTCGTCAGAGACTTGGAGTAATTTATACTAAAAAATTAATGCTTTTGAATTATTATCTTATATGTCTTAGATTTGCATGAGGAATCACCATAAAGAGGACAATTCAAGTTGGGAGGTCATTTTCAGGAATATTTTAGTCAGGGGGAGAAACCTCGGATGGAAGAATACCTTTGCCATTGATGTCAAAGGGGGAGATATTTATCAGATGAAAAGGTAAATGAAAATGTAAAGGTAAAGGGGGAGAATGAGTGACATCACTTCAGTATTAGATCAAAGTTTTTCCATCAATTCCAAAGGAGGATATTGTTTATTAATTGGGTTGGTTGTCATTGATGTCAACCCTTGAAGAAAGTCCGATAGAAGAATGCTTTGGGTAATGGACCCAAGTTTGTTTGATGGATAATGGTATGCGTTTTGATATATTTTTAGGTAATACTATTCCATATGGATAGAACATGTCATGCCATTTCTGGTGGCATGTGGAGCGTCACATAACTCCTCACGTCTAGAGAGTTATGGCCATGTGAAGTTGGAGAAAGGTTTGGGTAATGGACCCAAGTTTGTTTGATGGATAATGGTATGAGTTTTGATATATTTGCAGGTAAGAATACTCTATATGGATAGTAAATGTCATGCCATTTCCAGTCGTATGTGTAACGTCACATAACTCCTCATGGTTAGAGAGTTATGGCCATGTGAAGTTGGAGAACCCTCATGACTCATCTAGAAGCCCCAAAAGGTCAAAGTAGTCAAAGTGGTTTATGAGATTTTAGAAGGTAAATAATAAACTGAAGTGATGAGTGTACTATAAGTCAAAGTGAATACAAAATAAATTATCTAAATAATAAAGTTAATGGATAAATTATTAAGTTGACGAGTGGTTAGAAGTGGATTAACCCTAAAATAAGGAAAGTGGGTTAAGATGGTTAAAAGGTAACCCCTTGAGGAAGCTACATGAAAGTATAAATAAGAGCCAAGACTCTCTCATTTTAATCACACTTGAGCATATTGAATATCTATAGGTGACTGAGGTAACCAAAGGATATCTAAGCCGAATTTTAGAGGGAAGGTGAAGTAAAGAAGGCCAAAATTCAAGGGAGGATAAATTCTTTTGATGGTTCTTTTTAAGGTATGTTATTTACAGGTCATCTCACCATTTTTGCAATAATGTTTTTTTCTAGAATGATTCAGACTGTGAAATTGGGAGGCCATTGAGGAAACATATCTAGGTAGTTGTGATACAAATTTTATCTTGTGGATCGTTATATTTTTGGAGTTACACGCCGTGGAAAATAGGGCTTGTGGCTAGTCCTTAAACTAGTCTAAAACAGGTGTTTCAGGTAAAAACGTCATAACTTCTTCATAACAGATACAAATTCAGTAAGAAAAAATGTCTTGGTTAGAGTACAGTTTGTAGTATTCTTTATACAATTTTCAGATCCATACAACAAATATTCTGTGCAGGGAACACTCTACAAGTTCGCTCTCTAGAATAAGTAGAATTCAACAAGGTATGTCATTTTTGCTATAACTCCTTTTCTGAGAGGTTCCAAGTAGTGAATTTTGGAGGAATTGCATAAAATACACTGAATAACATTGTGTACCATTTTTATATCTTTATTCATTATAGGTACATAGTTATGATTTTTTCAAGTTAGGGTTGTTGACTAATCCAAAATTAGTCATGTGAGACTAAAGTAAAGTGTGATGAAAATGCTAGTCTCTTGTTATTAAAGTTAAGGAATGTTTGTAGGTATGTGAGCTTATACACCAGGTCTATTACAAAGTTACAAATAAGATTTGGATGATGAAATTGATAAGGGATTTTGGTTGAGATACATGGTTGAGATACATAGTTGATGAGTAGTTGATACATTAATGGTACATACTTGGTACATGGTTAGAGGCACTTGTTAGTAGTATTGTTGACACATGGTTTATGGATGATGTATCATACTTGTATTGGTATATTATTATAAGAAAATATTGATCTTCCTGATGATTATGAGTTGTTGTGTTATGCTTGGTTAATGCACATCTTTGAGAGTTGTCTTCGTGATTGATCTTGTTGAGTAGATCTGATTTGGTTGATAAGATTGATGAGACTAGTTGTTGTGATTGGTTGTTTGGATAGGTTGTTGTGACATGTTATTTGTACAGGTTTTGTGCATGGTTGATGCACTTGTTAATGGTACAGGTTGTGGTACATGTTGGTGCATGGTCGATGCACTTGTTTATGGTACAGGTTGTTTGGTACAGGTTGGTTCATGGTTGATGCACTTGTTTATGGTACAATTTGATTATAGGTTGAGGCATAGGTTGATGCATGGTTGATACATGGTTCAAGTTATTGGTACAAGTTGTTTGGCGGAGGTTGATTGGTACAAGTTTACAACAGTATATCTCGTAGTGATAGTGTGACAGTGGTTCCATCATTCTACTTTTATGTCAAGGAAAGTGGACAGGGCAAGGACAGGTGGTTGTAGCCAGAGAACATAGGGGGTCGTAGCCTCCTTCTGGTTGTAGCTAGAGAATTGGGGAGTTGGAGCTTCCCTTAGGTTGTAGCCTGAGAAATTAGGGGGTTGGAGCCTCCTTCCATTTGCATATGGAAAACAAAGGAAGTTGGTGCTTCTAATGAATGTAATTCTTAAAGACATATAAGAAAAAACATTATGTGGTTTTATCTCGCTTTGGGTTTCCACGTAAAAACATTGGTGTACTATGTATGTGTATGATTTCTCATTTGTTCATTGTTTATTTACTCTGCAACTATTGGATGATAATGCTACATTGATATAACACTTGCATATTGTGGTTAAAAAGGGTTGAATTGATCTATTACTCAATTCACCCCCCTTCTCAGTAATCCAACAATGTTTCCCCTGACTCTTAGAACTGCAAAGATGACCCAATATTATGCAGAAAGTGCATCCACCCCCAATGAAACTATGATTTGGCATGAAATATTTGGATATCTACCCTTTCAGATTCTAAACCTCTTGCAGAAGCACTCCATGGTCAAAGGTCTACCTATCTTCAAATAGCAAAATCCCCCATGTGAGTCTTGTATTCTTGGAAAACATAAGAGAAATATATTTCCACAGTCCTCCACTCAAGCCAAACAACACTTCGAGATGGATCACACTGACCTATGTAGAACAATTCAAACAAAGTCAATAGGTGGTAGCTTTTATTTTATAACGTTTATTGATGATTTTAGCAGGAAAATATGGATCTATTTTCTCAGACACAAGTCTAAAAACTTTGCATAGTTCAAGGAGTTCAAGGATGAAGATGAAAAGCAAAGTGGTAAATATGTGAAGGTTATCAGGTCAGATGGAGGAGGAGAATACTGTTCAAAAGAATTTGACTGTCAAGAAGTGCTCTCTACAATGAATTTAAAGAGTTTCCTCTGACATCAAAGAAAAAACAAGAATGAGGGTAATGTGATCTCATATGATTGAATAATTGTTTTGCGAGGGTGGTTTTTCCAACCCCACTAGTTCCCACAATTCCTACAACCTTGGCCTTTCCATTTTCATGCTCCATAAGTAACACTCTTCGTTCAAATTCTTTTAGTTTCTCATCCAATCCAGTCATATATTCAGAGACATCCAGGGGTGTTTTCAAAACTATTTGCATCACTCGTTCCACGACATCAACCAGTAGTTTCCCCTCGTCACTAAATAATATTCAAAATAAGATTATTAGTAAGAAAATCCTACATAAAGTATGATATATATATGAATATAACAAATGAAGATGAACAAATAAGGATAGTTATAGGTCTCACCGACCATTATATGCCTCCATCTCGAAACCACTTATATCCGCAACATCAAAAATAACTTGTCTCCATTTTCTAATAGTGTCTAAGTCATATCACAACTTATTTTGACGAGTTTGAGACTCAGATGTTTCCTTCTCTTCTAGAATACACAGGGCTCGAGCATACACTCCATCCTCTACCTCTGTCCACTGAAGTTCTGAAGGCTCGACGTCATAGAATACGAGAATAATGTTTGACCTCGACTCCTTCTTCGACTGCAGCATGAGAAACTACTCATCCAGACACCAATGTGACTCGCAATAATTGGTAGAGAAAATAGCTATATGGATGGAAGCAGCTTCAATAGCACCTAGTATCTGACAAGTTAAATGATCTCCCTTATACAATTCTTCCTGCTACGGGAAGATTCACAATCGATATGTGTTGAGGCGATGGTAAAGATGATGGGAAAAGGTTTTCTTAACACTAGGGCCTCTGTGATTGATGAACACTTCGTACTGGTAGCAGTAGTTTCCATCCAACGTATAGGTGGAGACGGAGTTGGAGGAAGATTCCATGGGATGCATAATAATAAAGAAGTTCAAGAGATTGGGAACACACACTAAATTGCCTCAATATTTTCGTTTGGTTGAGCTCACAAGTGAAAGTACAAGATAATGCTTAATTTCTATTATTGTAACTACTGGAATATTGTAACAGTGTCAACTAATTTTGATTATACTTTTTGAAGTTTAATTTAGGGATAGTCAATGTTATCAACATAATTTAGGGTTATTCATAATTAGCCTGACATGATCAAAATTAGTTGCAGATAATTTGTAGCAACTTCCATATTTGTAGAAATATGAAACTATATAAGGATGTATTAGTTGTTCATGAAATATATGAGAAATTGAGAAGGAATGAGAAGAAAGAATCTCAAGCATTGAGATCTATGATGTTTGCTACAATCTTTGCATTGTTTGTTATGTTTTCCAACTGTAATTGTCTCCTCATAATTCTTGTGGGCAAGATTAAATTTCTTTGTGAAGCTTGTGCAGATTGAAGCTATTGGAAGTTGCTCTAAATTTTAAAGAAATAGCCAACAACAACAATGGCATTAATATTTCCCAGCCTCAAATACCAATCTTTACATGTGATAATTATGGTTTTTGGAGCATTAAGATGAAAACCTTTTTTCTTTCACAGGAATTTTGAGATTTAGTGGAAAATGGTTATATAGAACTAGCGGATGCTCAAGATATTGTTGGCTTGACCCAAGTCCAAAGAGATCAATTAAGGGAAAACAAAAAAAATGACTCAAAGACCCTTTTTTTTCATCCAACAAGCAATGCATAATTCTAATTTTCTATCACTTGTTGCAACAACAAAATCAAAGGAGGCTTGGGATGTGCTACAACAAGCATATCAAGGGACATATAAGGTAAACGTTGTTAAATTGTAATCTCTTAAAAGAGAATTTGAAACTCTTTGCATGCAGAATTCATAATCTATGTAAGATTTTTTCACTAGAGTTATGGGAATAGTGAATCAAATTAGATCTTATGGAGAAGATTTAATAGATCGAAAAAATGTTGAGAAAATTTTAAGAATTATTCCTGCAAAATTTCATGTCATTGTTATTGTTATTGAAGAATCTAAATGTTTAACTCATTTTTCTATGAATGAGCTTATGAGATCTCTTTAATATCATGAGCAAAGGATGAATAGATCTGTTCAAAAATCTCTTGAGCAAGCCTTTCAAGAAAAAGCCAATATTTCCATAGATAAAGTTGAGAAATATTCCCGTGAGGAAGTTCTGAACACTTGTGGATGAGGAAGAGGACAAGCAAATAGAGGAGGCAGAGGTCGAGGAAGATTTTTTAATGCAAATGACAAAGGAAGATATAATGACACTAATGACGGAGGTAAAAAAATTGGAAAATCTCATGCAATGTTTTTATTGGAAAATATTTTTCCATTATGAAAGTAATTGATGGAAAAAACAAAAGCAACAAGCTAATTTTTCTAAGGAAAAGAGAGATGTGGGCACCTTTTTTTTGGTTTGTGATTCAACTAACAAAGTTTCCAAGGAGGTATGGTTTTTGGATAGTGACTGCAACAACCACATGACTGGAAACAAATATAAATTTGTCAAGACAGATGAATCTACAAAGTCTGATGTACTCTTGGGAGATGATAAGGCAGTGGAAGTTAAAGGTAAAGGAACAATTGCAGTAAAAACAAAGCAAGGCCAAGTAAAACATATTAATGATGTGTTATATGTTTATGGTTTAGCACATAATTTGTTGAGTGTGGGATATCTTAACAAGATATAGCTTATTGAAAATCATAATAAGATCATAGCCAAAATTAACATGTTGCAAAACATAATCTTTGCTTTCAATTTTTCTTATGATGCAAATAGAGCATTAAAATTTGGCTATGATAATGGTTCTTGGCTATGACATATGAGGTATGGGCATCTAAATATAAGAGGATTAAAGTTAATACATAATAAGCAAATGGTCAAAGGATTGCCTCTTATTGATTGTGTTGATCAAGGTTGTGAAGGATGCATTTTGGGTAAGCATCATAGAGACTCATTTCCAGTAGGAAAATCTTAGAGAGCAACAAAACCATTGGAGCTAGCACACACAGACACACATATATATGGTCCCATGCAAAATTTGTCACTTGACAAAAATAGGTATTTTATTATTTTTGTGGATGCTTTTAGTACAAGAACATGAGTGTATTTCATTAAAGAGAAATCTGATGCTCTTATTATTTTTCAACAATTTAAAGTTGTTATTGAGAAGAAAAGTGATTATATTTTAAATACATTACACACAGATAGAGGGGGGGAATTTAATTCTAATGATTCTAATGATTATTGCAAAAATAATGGCATATCTAGGAAATTGACTGTAGGCTATACTCCCCAACAGAATGGTGTGGCCGAACGAATGAATCAGACAATAGTTGAGATGGCTAGGAACATGTTGAAAGGTAAAAGTCTTCCAAATATTTTTTGGGTTGAAGTTGTAGCTACATCTGTTTATTTTCTTAATAGATGTCCAACAAGGAGTGTGCAAAATATGACTCCATATGAGGCATGGAGTGGAAGAAAACCTGGTGTGCTCATTTGAAAGTTTTTGGTTGTATTGCTTATGCTCATATTCCTGATGAAAAAATAACTAGATGATAAAAGTGTGAAATGCATTTTTATTGGATATTGTGAGGAGACAAAGGATTATAGATTATATAATCCGCAAACTGAAAGATTGTTGGTTAGTTGTGATGTGTTTTTTGATGAAAAAGAAGAATGGAAGTGGAATCAAGGAGTGCGAAAAGAATGTCCAAGTATTTTTATACAGGAAGGTGAATCTTTTGTTTCTACAAATCCAACCAGTAGTCCAAGTACTACTACTACATCCACTCCATCATCTTCTTCAACTTCAAGTCATGCTTTGTAAGGTAGCTAGAGAGGTAGTAGGGGGGCCCAGAGGGCCCATAGTGATAATAGTGGAGGTCATTCAATGTAAGGTGGACTAGGTCCACTATATTATTAAATAAGGCCCACTATGGTAGTTAGATATAATAAATGTAA
>ML812227.1:100641-115947 GCA_009831015.1 Picea engelmannii
ACTATATAAAGGGGCTCAAGCAATGTAATAAGATATGAAGAGAAGTATTGTATTTGGAGCTGAAGCTCATTAGGAGGATGCCCCCTCGAAGAGGCAAGTGAACAGGAGAGGATCCCTTCCATAATAGGATCCATTGTATGGTGGTGCCCTACCCTAAGGGTTTGATATAATAAAGTTGTGGTTTTCTATATGGTTTCATATATCTTGTGTGGTGATTGTATTCAGATATCTTTGGATCTATTGTGATATTTTGTATTCAGGTCTTTAGTTCTTAACATGCTTCAAGTCCAAGTCCTGCAAGAAAGGTAAAATCCTTAAATGAAATTTATGGATATTATAACATTTCTCTAATGTCTCAGATTGAAGAAAAACCAAGATTCTTTGAAGATGCAGCAAAACAAGAAGTTTGGTGCAAAGCAATGGATGAAGAGATTGTAGCCATTAAAATGAATGAAACATGGGAGCTTGTGGATCCTCCTACTGAAAAAGAAGCCATTGGGGTAAAATGGGTGTACAAAACAAAGTATGGAGCTGATGGGTCTATATAAAAGCACAAAGCAAGGATGGTGGCAAAGGGGTTTTCTCAAATGCCAGGTATAAACTATGATGAAACATATGCTCCTGTTGCAAAACTGAATACAATGAGAACTATTTTATCTTTAGTAGCACAATATAAATGGTTGGTTTATTAGTTTGATGTAAGATAATCCATTTTGAATGTTGTTTTGAAAGAAGATGTATGTGTTTAGCAACCCCAAGGATATGAAGTTAAAGAACAAGAACATAAGGTTTACAAATCAAACAAGGCTCTTTACGGGCTTAAACAATCTCCAAGAGCATGGTATAGCAGGATATATAATCATTTTATGAAAAAAGGAATTAAGAGAATTGAAAGTGAATCCACATTATATATCAAGTCAAATGGTACAAATGATCTACTTATTGTTTGCTTATATGTAGATGACTTGATATATACATTCTCAAGTATTTTGTTAGTGGAAGAGTTCAGACAAGCTATGATGACTAAATTTGAAATGACTGATTTGGGTTTGATGCATTGTTTTCTTGGTATAGAAGTGAGGAAAATGAATGATGATATTTTATTTCACAAGAAAAATATGCTACATATCTTCTTCACAAATGGAAACTAGAAAATTGTAAACCCATGAGCACACCTATCAATACAAATGAAAAGTTTTATGTAGAATATGGAGCAAAAAAGGTGTATGCTAAATCCTATAGAAGTTTGGTAGGAAGTTTCATGTGTCTTACTGCAACTAGACCTGATATTATGCAAGCAGTAAATTTAATTTCTAGATTCATGCAAATTCAAGTAAGATTCACTTTACAGAAGAAAAACGAATTTTGAGGTATGTCTGTGGAACTAGCAATTTTGGCATTTGGTATACTTCAACATACAATCTTGGGTTGGTTGGTTATACAGATAGTGATTGGGATGGATGTATTTATGATAGAAAAAGTACTTCAGGTTATGTTTTCAGCCTAGGATCAGTTGTAGTATAATGCTCTTCAAAGAAACAACCAATTGTTTCATTATCTTCTACAGAGGTAGAGTATATTGCAGGAACATCAACAACATGTGAAGCAATTTAGTTGAAGAGAATCCTAACAGATCTGAAACAAGAGCAATAAGATGCCACAATTATTCATTGTGATAATATGTCTACGATTTCCATAAGTAAAAATATAGTGTTTCATAGTCGCACTAAACATATTGATATCAAATATCACTTTCTAAGAAATCATGTAGCAAAACGAGAATTTGAATAAAAAATTTTAAAACAGATGATCAACTTATTGATATCTTCACCAAAGGACTACCAAGAGAGAAGTTTCATTACATGAGAAAGATGTTTGGAATCACCCCATTAAGCATTAAGGGGGAGTGTTGAAGATAATGCTTGATTTCTATTATTGTAATTGTTGGTAGATTGTAAGAGTGTCAGCTAATTTTGTTTATATTGTTTGCATCATAATTTAGGGATAGTTAGTGTTATCAGCGTAATTTAGGGTTATTGAGAATTACCTGGCATGATTAAAATTAGTTGCAGATAATTTTTAGCAACTTCCATATTTGTAGAAATTTGAAGACTATATAAGGATGTATTAGTTATTCATGAAAGATATGAGAAATTGAGAAGGAATGAGAAGAAATAATTTCAAGCATTGAGATATTTGATGTTTGTTACAATCTTTGTATTGTTTATTGTGTTTTCTAACTGTAACTATCTCCTCATAATTCTACAGAGGCGACTTCAATAGTACCTAGTATCTGACAAGTTAAATTATCTCCCTTCTGCAATTAATCCTAGTCCAGGAAGACTCGCAATCAGTGTGTGTTGAGGCAATGGTAAAGATGGATGGAAAAGGTTTTCTTAACATAAGGGCCTCTGTGATTGATGAACACTTTGTACTGGTAGCAGTTGTTTCCATCCATCATAGAGGTGGAGGCAAAGTTGGAGGAAGGTGTCATGGGATCATTAGAATAATAATGAAGTTCAATAGATTGGGAATGTGCATTGAATCACCTCAATATTTTCATCTAGTTGAGCTCACAAGTGCAAGTGGCTACCAGTTGCTTCCAATTTATCAACTTATCACCAGACCTTTGCCACACTCTGTGTCTTTGTCTCTACCTCTCAATACTTTCCAATCGGAGTAAACAAAATTGCAATGCAATGATACCACATTCATTTACAATTGCTTATTTATAGAACAAAACATGATGCCCTTCTATGTTATTGTTTGAGTATTTGATAAAATGAATTAAAACCAATATAGTTTTAACGGGTAAGAAATTGATGTCCCAAAGTGTTATGGCAATTTATTTTCCCAATTAATTGCATAATTTGTTAGCAATGGGAAATTGGTGAATGGAATTTGAATTTAAGTGGTTGAGTGATAAACCTTTTTCTTAGCTAAGCTATTATTCACATAAATTATTATTGACAATAATAATAATAATAGTTTAATTTTAAAGTCTTGTAAGACAAGGGACTCCCTGCGGACTAGTTTAAAGTATATTGAGGTATACATATCCTACTCTAAATTTGAACTTATAATTTCTTAGGAGGAAACACATGTTCTTAACCATTAGTATTATTAAGTAACACTCCCAACATTAAAAAACTATTCAATTTACTCAATTATAAAACACACACACATATAATATAAAATATTATTATATATAATAAGGCAATTGTCATTGGCTAAACGTTCTACCTTTTAGGTTTTTTGGCCATGATGTAAATCTAGATAAAATCATTATTTTTTGTTGTTTAAATTACATATCAAACAATAAAAAAAATTGTCTAAAAACAACCAAAAAAATAGGACGTTTAGACTATGCTCAAGAGAATTTCTATAAAACTTCTTTTGACCACTATGCTAAGTACACAAATGCAAGTTGCAACTTTTAAAAGAACAAGCTAGTACGGATAATACATTGCAGCTCATTGATAATGATCTCTCTCAAGTCAAGAAAGACTTTGCATCATTAAAACATTAAAAAGCCTATATAACAAAGGTGAGACCCAAGGTAGGTAGGTATGAAGTGGTGTGCTCGTTTACTAAATTTATGTTAGGTATGAAGTGGTGTGCTGGTTTACTAAATTTATGTTATAAAACCCTTTATTTCCAATTATTTAAGCAAAAACGGCGTCATCACCAAAGCCAATCAAAATTAAATACTTTCAAACCCAAATCTTCATTAGGGTGGGGTTGATGAGGGTCTTGGCCCCATGTGAATGAATATTCAAAGAGTTATTAGAAGATCTAGAACGTGGGATATTTATAAGTGGGTGACCTCTAAGCTCATTCTCGTTACCCACTACGACTCTTCTTCCGGATACTGCGGCTTTATTGCCAATTGTGTATGATTTACGCAAAAGCCTAAGCAGCTTTTCTCTTGGAAGGGTGTTTGACATTTTCGTCGATTACATTCTACTTGCATAATGGTATTGTTAATTGCTTTCATGACTAAGCCTTGAGCTATCAATTTTTATCCCTTATCTTGTGGGCAGTTAAATAATAATAATTAATGGATTAAATAATATCTAATTATTGGCCGACGTGTTGGCATAACCCGAAAAGATGGCCGACGTGTTGGCATAACCCGAAAAGATAGCATGAGTTATCAATTTTTATCCTTATCTTATCTTGTGTGCTGTTAAATAATAATTAATGGATTAAATAATTATGTAGTCTAATTGTTTTATATTTTTGTTTTTTTATATTTTTAAATGATATGTATTGGATAAGTTAATTTGAGTGATTAATTATGTATAATTCTAATTTCTCATAAAAATTTTAACACCTTGAATCTATTTCTACATTCCAAAAATAAAATTTAAAAAACATAAAATTATTATGAAAAAAATAAAAACAGAAAACAATACTTTAAATAATAACTATTGTATTGACATAACCTAGATCACTAGCATTCACTTAATTTGACAGACAAATAAAATTTTTACTATGTAATATAATATAATAACAATATATAATATAATATAATATAATAACTCAACTATATATATATATATATATATATATATATATATATTATAGCAATTTTTTAAATTTAAATAGTGATTTTTGTGTAAAGCATGTATAATACAAGTTATAACACATTGCATAAGTTACAAATATTATATCACATGTTGCACAACACCTACAAGCTAAAGTGAAAGTCTAAAGGGAAGAAAAGATGAAGGATTCATAAGCACACTTAATATTAAATTGCAATTGCAATGATGAAAATTGTCTTAGTTTGGTTGCAGACTTATTTTCTCATTATATTTGGTTTTTGAGAATCCAAATTTAAATACCTTCCCACATGTATTTTTAATGTATTCCTCAATCTTGATAATAAGAATAAACATGGGTGCAGTAGCCCTATCACTAGCTCTATTTTATTTCATTTAGAAACACTAGTAGTTGTTACAATTCAATAATATTTATTATTTCATTATATTAATAACTATAATTATTTCAATTTTTCCAATCCATAACTTTTATTATTATTTTTACAACAACCATTAGTAACTACTTTTTTCCTTTTCTGGTAAGTTGTAGCTATGCATCATACTACTTAGTGTTTTGTCGATTGTTTTTGTACAATAATTGAATCTATGTTGAATTAAGACATAGAAAGAAGTTGAAACTTCTTATTTGGTGATTTTCAAAATTGAAACCTTGTGGAAGCTAAAAAAATTACTTGTCAAATTTAAACCCTAACCCGAATAGATAGAGACACATTAAGATTAAAATTATTTATTAAAAGAATTTTTTAAAACATTTCAAAACTTTTATTTTATCAAAGTTTTAATTTAAAAATGTTAAATTGAACCCATGACTCGTTCTTGTCAATTGCATTAAGGAGCTAAGATGACTCTTTCTTGTCACTTGCATTAAGGAGCGAAGATTCCTAATATAACGAGCACTGCATTGCAGCGTAGTCCCTGCCAAGTTGGAATACACGTGGGAAGCAAGTTGAAGTAACAATAGAATAGTAATAACGCAACAAAGGTTCCTGGACACAAAACATTTAGCATAGAATAGAATAGTAATAATGTTTGTTACATCAACAAAGGTTCCTGGACAAAAAAAATTAATGTCTCTTACATCAACAAAGGTTCCTGGACACCAAAAATTTAGCATAAAATAGGACACAAAAAAATTCAAATTTATCAAAAATTAACAATAGAATAGTAATAACGTCTGAAATTTATCAAAAATTAATATAACACAACAAAGGTTCCAACAAAGTCATAATGTTTGTTACATATTTCTAGAAATTTAAATGCATTTGTCATATAGACTGGGATTGGGGCTCCCGCGGACCATAAAAAGAAATAAGTACAAGAATTAGGAATGTTGAAAGAAGAAGTGTGCCACGGTAGAGAGGAAGACCTGAAAAGAAGAAATTGGAAGTTATAAGTGTTCGGTTACAATTTTCTATTTAAAGAGGTATAATAACTGGATTGATAAAGAAAACAAGATAACATTATAGACTTACTATGAAGCCGATGCATTTTTGTTGCTATCGTCGATGGTCAGTGGAATCATGTCAACCGGTTGTTTCCCTTCCTAGATGAAGTTGTCCATTCTCAGTTGGAACCATTCTTCAATGTAGTTTCTCATGGGGGTCATGTTGATTTCATCCCGGATTTCTATGTCGTAAAGGTAATTTTCTAATCTGGGTTTCTTTCTTATTGGGGTGGGCCATTGAAGCGATGCTCCATGATGTCGTTCTCTTGGGAGTGCTCGCAGGGGATTGAGCACTCTTCTCACCGAATACTTTTCCCTGTTGTCTGTACAATTCAGTCGTGCTTTGCAATGTCTCTATGTCACTATCGCCAGAAGTAGGATTGTTGTCATCACTGTCCCTATCTTTGGCCAAGTGTCTATGGATAAAAGAGTTGCTAAATCCAACTTCTAGTAAATGTTCTCAAAAAATCCCATTAGGGTCAAACCCTTTTAGCCTTTCAGCATATGCCAGGTTCAATTTCTTGAAATAGCCGGAAAATTTGTCAATCTTGTTGACGTTTCTACACACGAAGTCCCCTACTTTCCAGGGCAGAGAAATGAATTGTTTTTTTTTCTTGTCATGGAAAAAATGCAACCAGTGGTTGTATTGCCTTGCTATTTATGCAACAAACATCTTGTCTGTGATGTGGCATGGAAGGAAAGCAAGATTTTTCTTGGAGCCAAAGACCATTAGTACACTGTGATTTTCCTTTTTTTCAAGTGTGCCCTTCCTGTTCAAAAACTTGGTTGTCTGGCTAGACATCCATGGAGCATCCTTCCCTAATAATAAATCTTTGAAAACTGAGACAAAGTCATTAAAAACTTCATAAAAACAATGGGAGGCCTTGTGCCTCCAAAGGGCCTGTACCAGAATGTTACTGGGTCGAATCCACAGTTTATTTTCTTGGAMAGAGACAGTTTTGGAAACGGACTGYAATGCACTATTGTGAAAATCAAGTAGGATGACATATAAAATTTATTCCATTCTTTGAATCATGACAACTGGGAACAAATATCAATGGAAATTAGCTTCCCCCAATYGAAAATGAATTGTTCCTTGACTGTGAAGTACAAAATATAAATAATTATATGGGAAATGCTTGTCGTGGATGTCTGTCCCGTTATTCTTGTAAACAACCAAGTAATTTCACGAAATGGATTTCTAAAGGAACTTACCTAMAACTTTGTGATATCTTCAGGAACTAATGTCGGGTCTTTGAGGAACTCGACTAAGATGTCTAATCGATTGTTGTGTTTTTCTAGGAACTTCTTGTAGTCTTGTCTTCTAAAGATCAATGTTCGCTCCGAAAATTTTAACATCTTGCGGAAGACCTGAGGTGACAAAGAAATGGGAGAATGGTTGCGCAGTGGAATAGTTCTTTGGCTTGGAATATATTTTTCGGCGCACCAAGAGACCACCTCCTTACAGTGAAAAACCTTAGGGATGCAGCCTGCACGAGCGATTCCAGAGGTCTAAATCACTTCGTTCTAGGCAGAACATGATGAATAGTAAAAATATGCCCTGGACCACTGAAAGTTCTGGTCCTGATGTCCAAAGATATTTACTATATCTCCACAAAACTGTTGTCGACCTACTGCCATAAGTTTACAAGAACGTTTTTTTTCTCCAGGCGATGAATGAAATGAAACATTGGAAGGGATAATATAACGTTGCACAAATCTTCGTCCAATGCATGTGAATGGGAGATATTTTGGAGACTATCTCTCTTTAATGACAATTTCAACAATTGTTGCATGATGAGTTGTTAACATTAAGCACTAGTAATTGCATACATAGAAATGCGAACATGGCAGATACGACAATGAGCGATTAAGCATTGTAGATTTCTTGAATGGGCCAACGCGACGACCCGTGTTTGAGATGAACAATTGGAAGGGACAATATAACTCTCCTCAAATCTTGGTTTAATGCTTAATAATGGGAGATCTCCTCAAGCGTTTCACTCATTAATGACAATGTTCACGGTTTCTGCATGGCCAACTTTTAGCATGAAAGGTTTCTAATTGCATACTAAGAAAGAAGTACGGAGGTCATGGGACAGGAAAAGCATATTCAAAATAGGGTTAGAAGGTACAACTGTTTGAGGTGAGGGCACGAGGGTCAAATTGCATGTCTCAGAACTTTTTGAGTGGAATACGCGTAACACCGAAGAGGGTATGATAGGACAGTCCAGAGTGAAATTTGTATATCACTTGTAAGATCATAAATAATGTATATTAGGAAGGACAGGAAGTTAGTGGGGATGGAAGGCAGCGACAAATACTTTGAAACATTGGTGACCCGTGGTAGAGTGATGCTTGTGAGTTCGAGGAGTCCGCGATGGAATTGTAGATCACAGAATTTTTGAGTGCATGATGTATATCATGGAACAAGAAGCAGCAAAGTTCGAAAGTGACAACCTGACTACCGCGGCCATAAAATTGGCTAAGTATGGAAAGGAAAAATGGTCAGTCGGATTCGTCATGTGAGCATATAGATGGAGAGGAATATATGTTAGCCCGCCAACACTAGAACCCGTGATCATATAAAGGCGACCAAGTATATAAACAAAAAGCGATAATACATGGGAAGAAGAAAAGGGAAAAAGAGATAAGGAGTCCGCGTTGCAATTGTAAATCAGGGAAATTTTGAGTGCAAGATGTATATCACAGAACAAGAAGCAATAGAGTTTGAATGCGCCAACCCAAAACATTGACTAAAAATTGGAGATTTCGTGAACCTGTTAACTCGAGGATCCAAAATAGGCTGACAAGGTCTCCCCAGAAGACGTGAGGCTCCGACGGTCAAATTGTATCGCTCATAACATTTGAATGCATAATCTGTAACACAAAAGAGGGACGATGTCGGAACCTGGTAGTCAATTTGTAGATTGCGGAGGGCCGGATGCCAACTGTTTCGTACCAGTGTGTGCAATTGTCACTAGTAAGAGCATAACTAATGTATATTAGAAATGACAAGAAGTTATTGGGGATGGAAGGCGATGACAAATACTTTGAAACATTTTTGAACCGTGGTAGAGTGAAGCTTGCGAGTTCGAGGAGTCCACAGTGGAATTGTAGATCACAGAAGTTTTGAGTGCAAGATGCATATCACAGAACAAGAAGAAGCAGAGTTCGAACCATAAAATTGGCTTAGTATAGAAAGAAACAACGGTCAGTCGGATTCATCATGGAACAAGAAGCAGCAGAGTTTGAATGCGCCAACCTGAAACAATGACTAAGAATTGGAGATTTCGTGAACCCGTTAACTTGAGGATCCAAAATAGGCTGACAAGGTCTCCCCAGAAGACGTGAGGCCTCAACGGTCAAATTGTATCGCTCAAAACATTTGAAGGCATAATCTGTAACACGGAAGAGGGGATGATGTCGGAACCCAGTAGTCAATTTGTATATTGTGGAGGGTTGAATGACAACTGTTTCGTACTAGTGTGTGCAATTGTCACTAGTAAGAGCATAACTAATGTATATTAGAAAGGACAATGTATATTATAAAAGAAAAAAGTTAATGGGGATGGAAGGAAGGGACAAATACTTTGAAACATTTGTGAACCATGGTAGAGTGAAGCTTGTGAGTTCGAGGAATCTGCGGTGGAATTGTCGATCACGAAATTTTTGAGTGCAAGATGTATATCATGGAACAAGAAGTAATAGAGTTCGAACCATAAAATTGGCTAAGTATGGAAAGCAATAGTGGTGGGTCAGATTCGTCATGTGAGGATATAGATCGAGATAAATATATGTCAGCCTGCCAACGCTGAAACCCGTGATCATAGAAAGGAGACTAAGTACATAACTAGAAAGTGATAATACATGGGAAGAAGAAGAGGGAAAAAGGGCTAAGGAGTCCGCGGTGGAATTGTAGATCATAGAAATTTTGAGTACAAGATGTATATCACGGAACAAGAAGTAGCAGAGTTCGAAAGTGCCAACCTGAAACAGTGACCAAGAATTGGAGATTTCGTGAATGTGTCAACACAAGGATCGAAAATAGGGCGACAAGGTCTCCCTAGAAGACGTGAGGCCCCAGCGGTCAAATTGTATCGCTCAGAACATTTGAATGCATAATCTGTAACACAGAAGAGGGGAAGATGTCGAAACCCAGTAGTCAATTTGTATATTGTGGAGGGTCGGATGCCAACAGTGGTGGGTCAGATTCGTCATGTGAGGATATAGATGGAGATAAATATATGTCAGCCCGCCAATGTTGGAACCCGCGATCATAGAAAGGAGACTAAGTACACAACCAGAAAGTGATAATACACGGGAAGAAGAAGAGGGAAAAAGGGCTAAGGAGTCTGCGATGGAATTGTAGATCATGGAAATTTTGAGTACAAGATGTATATCACGAAACAAGAAGTAGTAGAGTTTGAAAGCGCTAACATGAAATAGTGACTAAGAATTGGAGATTTCATGAATGTGTCAACACGAGGATCCAAAATAGGGTGACAAGGTCTCCCTAGAAGACGTGAGGCCTCGACGGTCAAATTGTATCGCTCAGAATATTTGAATGCATAATCTGTAACATGGAAGAGGGGGAGATGTCGAAACCTGGTAGTCAATTTGTATATTGCGCAGGGCCAGATGCCAACTGTTTCATACGAGTGTGTTCATTTGTCACTAGTAAGAGAATAACTAATGTATATTAGGAAGGATAGGAAGTTAGTGGGGATGGAAGGAAATGACAGATAATTTGAAACATTTGT
Organism: Picea engelmannii; assembly: GCA_009831015.1. NCBI lineage: Eukaryota > Viridiplantae > Streptophyta > Pinopsida > Pinales > Pinaceae > Picea > Picea engelmannii. The sequence continues at coordinate 111,417 of ML812227.1, forward strand.
GAACCATGGTAGAGTGAAGCTTGTGAGTTCGAGGAGTCCATGGTGGAATTGTAGATGACAGAAGTTTTGAGTGCAAGATGTATATCACGGAACAAGAAGCAACAGAGTTCGAAAGCGCGAACCCGACAACTGCGGCCATAAAATTGGCTAAGTATGGAAAGGAACGACGTTTAGTCAGATTCGTCATGTGAGGATATAGATGGATATGAAGATATGCCAGCCCGTGAACGCTGGAACTCGCGATCATAGAAAGGAAACTAAGTATATAACTAGAAAGCGATAATACACGGGAAGAAGAAAAGGGAAAAAGGGTTGACTGCGCGGTGGAATTGTAGATCACGAAAATTTTGAGTGCAAGATGTATATCATGGAACAAGATCAGCAGAGTTCGAAAGCGCCAACTCGAAACAGTGACCAAGAATTGGACATTTCATGAACTTGTCAACACGAGGATCCAAAACAAGCTGACAAGGTCTCTCCAGAAGATGTGAGGCCCCGACATTCAAATTGTATCGCTCGGAACATTTGAATGCATAATCTATAACATGAAAGAGGGGACAATGTTGGAAGTCGATAGTCAATTTGTATATTGTGGAGGGGCTGATGCCAACTGTTTCATACCAATGTGTCTAGTTGTCACTAGTAAGAGCATAACCAATGTATATTAGGAAGGACAGGAAGTTAGTGGGGAGGGAAGGATAGGAAGTTAGTGGGGAGGGAAGGATAGGAAGTTAGTTGCGGAACTCCAAGCGTTGTTTGGAGCTTGCGGAAGATTCAAAAAACAATTTTGAATCCGTCAATCCGAGAACCCGCAATCAAAAAAGTGTGCCAAGTATGGAACACAGAAACGCTGGACGAGACTTATTTTCACTAATATATTGAAATTTGTAATAGCTTTTCGATTACCTGGCAAGATCTTCTTTGCATGTTTCTGGACAAGTTCTGTAGGGATGGTTGGTTGTCGAGACTTTTTCTTATTAATGATAATGTAATTAAGAGAATTGAAAGTGAATCCACATTATATATCAAGTCAAATGGTACAAATGATCTACTTATTGTTTGCTTATATGTAGATGACTTGATATATACATCCTCAAGTATTTTGTTAGTGGAAAAGTTCAGATAGGCTATGATGACTAGATTTGAAATGAATGATTTGGGTTCGATGCATTATTTTCTTGGTATAGAAGTGAGGCAAATGAATGATGGTATTTTTATTTCACAAGAAAAATATGCTACATATCTTCTTCACAAATGGAAACTAGAAAATTGTAAACCCATGAGCACACCTATCAATACAAATGAAAAGTTTTATGAAGAATATGGAGCAAAAAAGGTGTATGCTAAATCCTATAGAAGTTTGGTAGGAAGTTTCATGTATCTTACTGCAACTAGACCCGATATTATGCAAGCCGTAAGTTTAATTTCTAGATTCATGGAAATTCCAAGTTAGATTCACTTTGCAGAAGAAAAAAGAATTTTGAGGTATGTCCGTGGAACTAGCAATTTTGGCATTTGATATACTTCAACATACAATTTTGGGTTGGTTGGTTATATAAATAGTGATTGGGATGGATGTATTTATGATAGAAAAAGTACTTCAGGTTATGTTTTAAGCCTAGGATCAGTTGCAGTACCATGTTCTTCAAAGAAACAACCAATTGTTTCATTATCTTCTACAAAGGTAGAGTATATTGTAGCAACATCAACAACATGTGAAGCAATTTGGTTGAAGAGAATCCTAACATATCTGAAACAAGAACAACAAGACGCCACAATTATTCATTATGATAATATGTCTATGATTTCCATCAATAAAAATATAGTGTTTCATAGTCGCACTAAACATATTGATATCAAATATCACTTTCTAAGAAATCATGTGGTAAAAGGAGAATTTGAATTAAATTTTTGTAAAACAAATGATCAACTTGTTGATATCTTCACCAAAGGACTACCAAGAGAGAAGTTTCATTACATGAGAAAGATGTTTGGAATCACCTCATTAAGCATTAAGGGGGAGTGTTGAAGATAATGCTTAATTTCTATTATTGTAACTGTTGGTAGATTGTAACAGTGTCAACTAATTTTGATTAGATTGTTTGCAGCATAATTTAGGGATAGTTAGTGTTATCGACATAATTTAGGGTTATTCAGAATTAGCCTGACATGATTAAAATTAGTTGCATATAATTTTTAGCAACTTCCATATTTGTAGAAATCTGAAGACTATATAAGAATGTATTAGTTATTCATGAAAGATATGAGAAATTGAGAAGGAATGAGAAGAAGTAATTTCAAGCATTGAGATATTTGATGTTTGTTACAATCTTTGTATTGTTTGTTGTGTTTTGTAACTGTAATTGTCTCCTTATAAATCTACAGAGGTGACTTCAATAACACCTAGTATCTGACAAGTTAAATTATCTCCCTTCTGCAATTCTTCCTGGTCCAGGAAGACTCGCAATTGGTGTGTGTTGAGGTGATGGTAAAGATGGATGGAAAAGGTTTTCTTAACATCAGGGCCTCTTTGATTGATGAATACTTCGTACTGGTAGCAGTTGTTTCCATCCGTCGTAGAGGTGGAGGCAAAGTTGGAGGAAGATGTCATGGGATGCAAAATAATAAAGATGTTCAATTGTTTGGGAATGTGCACTGAATCACCTCAATATTTTCATCTGGTTGAGCTCACAAGTGCAACTGGCTACCAGTTGCTTCCAAGTTATCAACTTATCACCAGACCTTTGGCACACTCTGTGTCTCTGTCTCTACCTCTCAATACTTTCCAATCAGAGTAAACAAAACTGCAATGCAATGATACCTCATTCATTTACAATGGCTTATTTATAGAACAAAACATGATGCCCTTCTCTGTTATTGTTTGAGTATTTGATAAAATGAATTAAAACCGATATAGTTTTAACGGGTAAGTAATTGATGTCCCAATGTGTTATGGCGATTTATTTTCCCAAATATTGCATAATTTTTTAGCAATGGGAAATTGGTGAATGGAATTTGAATTTAAGTGGTTGAGTGATAAACCTTTTTCTTAACTAAGCTATTATTCACATAAATTATTATTGACAATAATAATAATAATAATTTAATTTTAAAGTCTTGTAAGACAAGGGACTCCCTCTGCGTAACTTGAACTTATAATTTCTTAGGAGGAAACACATATTCTTAACCATTAGTCTCATTATTAAGTAACACTCCCAACATTAAAAAACTATTCAATTTACTCAATTATAAAACACACACACACACACACACACACATATCATTGTCCCATAAACAAGAGGGTCTCATACACCAATTAGGTGTGGCTTGGCTGTGACCTTAAAAATGGATTATTATTATTATTATTATATTAATAATATAAAATATTATTATATATAACAAGGCAATTGGCGTTGGCTAAACGTTCTACCTTTTGGGTTTTTTGGCCGTCCAGTGATGTAAATCTGGATAAAATCGTTATTTTTTGTTGTTTAATTTGCATTTCTGAATGCATAAATGGATTAAGCGTGCTGAAAACCCCTGAAGCATTTGAATTATACAAACTTAGCCACTCAAATCTACAGATCCAACCATTCCTCACTGGATTTAAAGCTAAATCAAATGAAAAAAATCACCTAAAAACAATAAAAATAAATAAAATAAAACGTTTAAACTAAGCTCAATGCAATTTCTATAATACTTCTTTTGACCCATATCTAAAGTACACAAATGCAATTTGCAACTTTTAAAATAAAATAACAAGCTCGTACGGATAATACATTGCAGCTCATTGATAATGATCTCTCTCAAGTCAAGAAAGACTTTGCATCATTAAAACATTAAAAAAACTATATAACAAAGGTGAGACCCAAGGTAGGTAGGTATGAAGTGGTGTGGTTTACTAAATTTATGTTAGGTATGAAATGGTGTGCTGGTTTACTAAATTTATGTTATATGATCCTTTATTTCCAGTTATTTAAGCAAAAACGGCGTCATTACCAAAGCCAATCAAAACCAAAATTAAATACTTTCAAACCCAAATCTTCATTAGAGTGGGGTTGATGAGGGTCTTGGCCCCATGTGAATGAATATTCAAAGAGTTATTAGAAGATCTAGAACGTGGGATATTTATAAGTGGGTGACCTCTAAGCTCATCCTCGTTACCAACTACAAATCTTCTTCCGGATACTGCGGCTTTATTGTCAATTTTGTATGATTTACGCACAAGCCTAAGAAGCTTTTCTCTTCGAAGGGTGTTTGACATTTTCTTCCATTACATTCTATTTGCATAATGGTATTGTTAATTGCTTTCATGACTAAGCCTTGAGCTATCAATTTTTATCCCTTATCTTGTGCGCAGTTAAATAATAATTAATGGATTAAATAATATCTAATTATTGGTCGACGTGTTGGCATAACCCGGAAAGATAGCATGAGCTATCAATTTTTATCCTTATCTTGTGAGCTGTTAAATAATAATTAATGGATTAAATAATTGTGTAGTTTAATTGTTTTATTTTTTTATTTATTT
>ML812227.1:117438-145196 GCA_009831015.1 Picea engelmannii
TCTTATCCCAACTCCAAAGTTCAGCTGATTTACAATTGTTTTCAAGCCCATAATAAGCTTTCCATCCCCCAATAATCCTTTTCTCAATGCTATAATTCCAATTAAGCTTGTGGTGAATATCAATTCCAAAATATTTGTATGAAGTCACTTCCTCCAATTTGTTGTTGTCATATACAAAGGTATCATGAGGGATCTTATTGGATTTAATAATCATGACCTCAGTCTTATCAGTATTAACAGTCATACCCATAATGGAGCAAAAATCCTTGTGGATTCTTAGTTGGTTTTCAAGATCATGGGGACTCCAAGCCATTAGAACAATATCATCGGCATAAAGAAGAATATTGATGACTATACCAGTGAGAGTAGGGCCGAAACAACATGTTTTTTCCAAGCATTCTTCTAATTTATCAATGTATATACCAAAAAGGGTAGGGGACAAGGGGCAACCTTGTTTGACTCCGATATTGCAGTTAATCTCTTTTGACCAGCCCTCAGTGTTTTTAAACTTAGCAATAACGTTCTCATACATCCTTATTGCAGCAACCCTCAACTCGAGAGGCACTTTTATCTCTTCCAACCTATTCCAAAGGTTTTTCCTAGGAACCATGTCAAAAGCTTTTATAAAGTCAACATATATATATATATATATATAATAGAAATTTTCTAAATTTAAATGGTGATTTTTGTGCAAAGCATGCATAATACAAGTTATAAATTCTATAGCAAAGTTATGCATAGTACAGGTTACAAATTTTATAATAAATGGAAGTTGCAACTTGCAAGTTGCATGCATAACACATTGCATAAGTTACAAATATTACATCACAGGTTGCACAACACCTACAAGCTAAAGTGAAGGTCAAAAGGGAAGAAAAGATGAAGGATTCATAAACACACTTAATATTAAATTGCAATTGCAGTGATGAAAATTGTCTTAGTTTGGTTGCATGCTTATTTTCTTATTATATTTGGTTTTTGAGAATCCAAATTTAAATACCTTCCCACATGTATTTTTAATGTTTTCCTTAATCTTGATAATAAAAATAAACATGGGTGCAATAGTCCTATCACGAGCTCTATTTTATTTCATTTTAGAAACACTAGTAGTTATTACGATTCAATAATATTTATTATTTCATTATATTAATAAGGATAATTATTTCAATTTTTCCAATCCATAATTTTTATTATTATTTTTACAACGATCATTAGTAACTACTTTTTTCCTTTTCTGATAGGTTGTAGCTATGCATCATACTACTTAGTGTTTGGTCGGTTGTTTTTTATAATAATTGGATCTATGTTGAATTGAAACATAAAAAGAAGTAATAACTTCTTATTTAGTGATTTTTAAAATTGAAACAATGTGGAAGCTAAAAACATTATTTGATAGATAGGAGTACCCATCAAATTTAAACCCTAACCCTAATAGATAATCCCAATAGATAGAGACACATTAGATAGAAACACATTAAGGATAAAATTATTTATTAAAAGATTTTTTTTAAACATTTAAAAAAAATTATTTATTAAAAATTTAATTTAAAAATGTTAAATTGAACCCATGATTCGTTCTTGTCAATTGCATTAAGGAGCGAAGATGACTCTTTCTTGTCACTTGCATTAAGGAGAGAAGATTCCTAATATAATAACACATTGCATTTTTAAATAATCACTGAGGTTTATATTTTTTAAAGGTAGCAATCAATGAAGAGTAAGGATAATTGTTATTACTGATTATTCCCATGTAGATTGATTCTATGAAGTTAATATTGGTTTATTTTAAATTGGGGTTGTTTAAACATTGGATTTTTTGAATTTTTTTATTAGAATTTGGAAAATGAAATCACGTTTTATGTTATTTAAATTATATTTTGAATGTATAAATGGATTCAACACCTTGAAAAACTCTCTGATATTAGAATTATATAGATTCAATCACTCAAATCTCTAGTTTCAACACCTTTTGAAATAATTTGCTGGTGGTTCTCAAAGAAGTATATTTTCACCTTTGTTAGATATCTTTGAATCTTGAAATATTAACATATTTCCTTACATCCAAGAAAATTAAGCTCTTAATAATTTATACAAAAATTACCTAAAAAACACACAATAATAAAATAAAATAAAATACTTATTATACATATTTTAATCAAATTACTATGGTGAATAATGGTTTTTGGAAATTGATTTGAAGATGATAGTTATAGATTTCTATAAAAGGATGCATTTAACAAAAATAAAGGAAATAAAAGTAAGATCGCCAATTTTTTTAACTCTTAGATTTTTTAGGGTCTATTTTATACAACCTAAGTGAGCCTAATGGTTAAGAACATGTGTTTCATCTTAAGATGTCACAAGTTCAAATCTAGAGGGGGGTAGGCTAGGTTTTTTTCATTAAGTTACATATATTTATGTTATTTTCAATATACATGAAAATAACATGTTCAAATCGAGAGGAGGGTAGGGTATATATACCTCCTTAGAGTTTATTAATCAAATCGTTGTATGGAGGGGGTCCCTTGTTCCATAAAGAATGTGTCTCATAAACATGTAAGTTTTAAACCTGTGAAATAAAACAATGCATACAGATTCTTAAGAAAAACATAAGTTAATCAATGGCTCGTACACATAGTACACAAATATTTACATTGGAAACCCTTAATCGGGAGAAAACTAGCCTTGCTTGGTGTCACACCTCTCAATTCTTCATTGTAGTAATTTCACCATTCACAATACAATATATATAGTATTTTAGGTATTCCACAGCTACCAAAACCCTAATCCCTTAATCTAGAATTAATTTAGAAAACCACTAAAAATAGTAAAATGCTAAAATAGCAAAAACTGCCTAAAAAACAATTTTGTGGCACTTCCTTGAACACTTCGAGTAGCTAGGTGAAGGAAATCTTGGCCCCCCATGGGACCCCCCCTCGGGTAGTGTCTAACACAGACGCACACCACTACTAGAGAAGGATCATTAGACGTAGTCGTCAAATCTGACACACCCCCCACACACATGCAAAGAGTATAACACCTACCCAAGATTCTCCCACTTGTTGTTTTCTTTGCATAAACGAGGTCAAAAGATTACATACTTAACAATCCAGGGAAGTAATGCCCTTTGTTTCTCTACACCAAGATAAATTTTTGTTGCTCGCATACTTTGTCAATGAATCAACAACATTATTCAAAGTCCCTAACTTCTCCAACAACACCTTGTCTTCAACCATGTCTCTCACAAAGTGATACTAGACACCAATATTCTTTGTCTTTGAATGATAAGCTAGGTTCTTAGCCAAGAATATTGCACTCTGAATGTTGCAATCTAATCTCACTTCTTGTTGTACCAACCCAATACATGAACACAATCTTTGTAACCATACTGCTTCCTTGCATGCATGAGTGGCTACCATGTATTCAACTTTTGTAGTTGAGAGTGCCATTACATCCTGTATTTTGCTCATTCAATTGATTTCTCCTCCAAATAGGTTAAACACATACCCACTTGTAGATATTTTGTGATCCATATCTTCATCCCAGTCTGCATCAACAAGCTAAGACGAACAAAGTTCTCTCACACAAGAATTATCCAAAATACTTGGAATATAACATAATAATCCATGTAGGAATAATGTATAAAATATAAATAGATAAGATGATATACAATTGAGAATGCGGGCTTGTTTATATACCCACACAGGGGTGCCCTTAACTAATAGTCATGTCCTTTCATTTTTAATAGTTATTATTTATTAATTAATTATTACATTATGAATATCTATTTTATATGTATATTTATGTTCATAACATTGCCTTCCCCTTAAAAATGCTTTGTCCTCAAAGCATACTTTATGGAAGACTTATCTCTTGCTCTAGCTTGTAATCATTGTCTCACAATTCTTCATTATTGAGTTAGTAATCGTTGAGGACCTAAGATGATAGGATCTTCTAAGCACTGAGCAGAACTGTCAAATTGTAAAGGAGTCTACCCATCCTAATTCGATCTTCTGTGGATTTGGGTTTTTATAGGGTTCTTGGAAAGAACTTGATACATTTCTACTCCCATGATAACTTCTATTTTGACCCACACTTGTAGTGGAAGTAATATTCTTCGACATGGCAGTTATTTTTTTATGTTGATATATTGATTGGTTGAAATATCGACTTTTGTGATTAGGATGTCAATAAGGCATCCTCGCAACTTGATCTTTACTTCGAATAATTGTAGCTTCTTCTTGATTAATTTTTGGAATTGAGTTTTCTTCATAGCTCTGGCTTGTTTGTGCCTCGACATTTGAAAACTTCTTTACATCAGCTGGATTTTCCTCCTTTTGAATTGTACGGTTGATTGGGTCTGTCATTATTTCCTTATCGACTAATGATGTTTTGTGATCTAGCTTTTCTTGTAAAGTATTCTTATCATGCTTCAAATTTTTAACTTGTGTTAGTAAATTTTGATTGTGAACCCTTAGGCCTGAAATTTCTTCTTCATCTTCTAATTTTCCGACTTTATTTATAATATTTCGATTCTCTGGCTGTTCATCTTTCATCTTTTTAATTTGTTCAAGAATTTTTTTTATTAAGGTTCTTCAAACGAGAAGCTTCTTCATCATTTCCTGATAATTTCTTCCCGATATATTGATTCTCTTGCTCCAACTTCTGGACACGTTGTTTTGTATCCCTTCACTTCTTAATTTGAGTAAGAAGTTTTTCACTATGATTTTTTAAGCGAAATATTTCTTGGTTTTTATCAGTAATAACTTCATCATATTCTTTTTGCATCTTTGATATCAAGTTCTGAATTATCTGGAGGATCACCTTTGAGATATCCTTAAAGTCTTTTGATGAAGGTGTTATCAATTTTGACCTCATAGTAATGTCTTGAAGAGTCATCATCTTCTTTTTATAGGGAAAAGTCACAAACTTTTTTTCCATGTTTAAAATGAAGGTACCTAGACTTTTAAACCAGGGTAGCCCAATAATGATGTTGATTTCTTCTCTATACATAGTTGTGACATTGAATTGAGATATATATTCATAATCATCAATTGTTACTTGCAAGTCTTTAATTTCATATTGTCTTTTGCAAAAGATATTTGTCTTTTCACTTATGTTATGCTCCAAAATAAATAAATGATTCGCCAAATTAATATTAATAGAATTCTCATCCTGGGTCATGTTGATAACGATTTTAACCTCTCTTCCTTGAATAATCCCCTTTAATGTAAATAACCCGTAAGTTGAAATGCAACATCCTTCATAAGAAAATCTTACATTTGTCATTTTAGACTTGTCCATTTTGTTTGCTTCAATATTTTACGATAATTATTTCTTGTTATGAAGCTTATATACTCTTCCTTTTTTTTCCGAAAACTAAGAATATTTTTATAACTCCTCTTATATATATGATTGTTATATATATGATTGTTGATTGATTTTAATTTTTTTATAAACCCCTTTTTAAAAATTTCTTCTTTTATATATTGCTTTTATATTTTCAAATTTTTTTTTATATATCACTTTTTCCTTTAATATATAAAAAACTACCTTTTCCCTTATAAAGTGTGTTGCCCTTATAACTTGTACTTTATAGTTTTTCCTTTTTTTTAAATAAAGAAAAAAGCTTTTTGACTTTATAAAAATGTGTTAACTTTTCAAAACTTCAATTACCCTTTTAAAAATAAGTAGAAGTAATTATTTACGTAAAGTAATTACTTTATTTTATTTGATCCTTAACTTTTGATTTTTATCCCGACTTATGTCATAAGGTAATTACTCTAAATTAAATCCTTTTATTTTTAATAATATAATACCCTTTTGATTTCCTTAATATATATTTTTAATGGTTGTTATAATTAATAATTCATGACTTGGTTAATCACGACGTACGGAGGGGACAATCTGCATAAATAAATTAAATCATTGTGTACGGACTGACAACATCAACAATAGTATGGACAACAGTACGAAGCAACAGGGGGCGGTTGTATGGATTGGTGGGGGAACAACGTTGAGGGAAAAAAAATGCACGACGACTGGCATGTACAGACGTGGTGGTAATTGATGTACAGAATTGGTACGGATCGAATCGTACTGTGTACGTATAATGGAGAATGATCATACGGAGGGAATTCCAACGAATTGATTGCTGAAATAAACTAGTGGTTGTACGGACATATGAGTTGTGAGATGATTGTATAGAATGTACAAAATTTTTTGAAATTTATGTTTGAATTCAATTATGTACAGGCATATTTACAATTGATTGTCAATTGAGTATTGTACAGTTGTAATAAGTGGTAGCGTAATGTCTTTTCTGCATAAACTTTTAAATGGAAAAAAGTTGGTGTGGTCAATGACCCAGAAAAAATATGAGAAACTTTGAATGAAGTATGGTTAGCCAAAATCCGGTTCAGACAAGGTATGATAAAGAGACTGGCCAAAGGCCGAGATCAGAAAAATGAAGCTCTGATACCAAATGAGACAAACAAAGTTCGCTCACACAGGAATTATCCAAAATACTTGGAATATAGCATAATAATCCATGTAGGAATAATGTATAAAATATGAATAGATAAGATGATACACAATTGAGAATGAGGGCTCGTTTATATACCCACGCAGGGGTGCCCTTAACCAATAGTCATGTCCTTTGAGACATGTCCTTTCATTATTAATAGTTATTATTAATTAATTAATTATTATGTTATGAATATCTATTTTATATGTATATTTATGTTCATAACACAAACCCATGTATGTATATTTATGTTCATAACACAAACCCATGTATGCCCAATACTCTTTCCTAGTGATACTAGACATCAATATGCTTTGTCTTTGAATATAAGCTAGGTTCTTAGCCAAGAAGATTGCACTCTAAATGTCGCAATCTAATCTTATTGCTTGTTGTACCAACCCAATACATGAACACAATCTTTGTAACCATATTGCTTCCTTACATGCATGAGTGGCTACAATGTATTCAACTTTCATAGTTGAGAGTGCCACTACAACTTGTCTTTTTCTCATTCAATTGATTGCTCCTCCAAACAGGTTAAACACATACCCACTTGTAGATATTTTCCGATCCATATCTTTAGCTCAGTCTGCATCAACAAATCCATTTATTTCCAACACTCTTTCCAATCCTGGTCTTCCTTGGTAGAACAATCCATAGCTATAAGTGCCACACAAATACCTGAAAATCTTTTTTATTGTTGTCCAATGCTCCTTCCCTGGTTTTGACATATACCTTCTCAAAACTCCCACTACATCTAGAATGTTTGGTGTAGTACATAACATTAAATACATCAAGATGTCAGCTGCAATAGCATATGGAACATGGGACATGTTTTCTTCCTCTTCCCGTGTCTTGGGAAATTGATCTACATATAACTTTAAACCTACAAGAATAGGAACCTTGATCGTTTTACTTTCTTGCATATTAAACCTGTGTAATATTGTCTCAACATATTTTATCTGATTCATCCAGAGTTTCATGTTTGCACAATCTCTTTTAATATCTATTCCCATAATAAAGTTAGCAACACTGAGATCCTTCATCTCAAATTTGGAGGATAGTTTTGATTTCACCTCCTTGATAACATCCATGTTATTTCCCACCAACAATATATCATCAACATACAACACTACATAAATGAAGTGATTGCCAACTTACTTGGAATATACACAATGATCAACCCCGCTTCTCACAAATATCGGTCCAGGAATGTATGTGTCAAACTTTTGGTATGACATCCTAGGTGATTGCTTCATACCATATAGTAACTTCTTTAGCTTACAGACTAACTCTTTCTTTCCCTCCATTGCAAATCCTTTTGTTTGTTTCCTGTAGATTTCTTCTTCCATATCCCCATGTAGTAATGTTGTCTTCACATCCATATGTTCTACTTCAAAATCAAAAGAAGCAACAACAAACAAAAGAAATCTACTAGAAGTTAACTTTAGCAACATGAGAAAAAAATTCACCAACATGAGGGTTTCCTTTTAGGGAACAAATCGATAAAATAAATTCTACTGTTAGATTTTCTACCTTATAATGAACGGTCCATATTGAATATGAAATTACAATATTTTACAAGGAAAATTTTCCCAAAATTTTGCTTCGGGGGCACTGCCCCCGAATCCCCCACCAAGGGGGGAGGGGGGCTACAAAAATTGTCATCGCCCCCCTGGAAACAATTGTGGGGGGGGGACCCCCCGTTAGGGAATGGGTTCCAAGCACGATTGAAAACAAACATCTGAATTGGGAAAATAATTAGGCTCCACAACCAACAATCTCCCACTTGGAGACTGATCACACCAACTCCACTTATGTTGTACCTGTTGGACTATAATCCACCTTGGACCTGAAAAATTTCTCATCTTCACCTTCAGGCTTGAATACCAACTCAAATTGAGTAGGAACTGAGTTTCTCCTTGGTTACTCCCTTTGTTAACATGTCTGCGGGATTCTAGCTAGTATGTATCTTTTCCAACTTCAAATGTGCATCTTCAAAGATAGATCGTATGAAATGGTACCTGAGTTGTATATTCTTAGTATTAGAATGTAAGGATGAGTTCTTTGTAAGATGAATGGCACTCTCATTGTCACAATACAACCTGTTATTATCCTTCTTATTTCCCAATTCCTCCATAAACCTTTGTAACCAAATAATTTCTTTACTAGCCTCTGTAGTAGAAAAATACTTTGCTTCTATTGTTGAAAGTGCAACAACTTTTTGTAGTTTTGAAATCCAACTTACTTTTGTTCCACCTACAGTAAAAACATACCATGTGGTGCTCCTCCTATTATCTTTATCACTTGCCATATCTGAATCAATATATCCCTATAGAACAGTGTTTGAACCTCCAAAACATAATGCATGAGTAGAAGTACCTCTCAAATACTTGAGAATCCACTTTACTACCTCCCAATGTTATTTACCTAGATTATTCATATACCTGGTCACAAATCCCACTGCATGTGCAATATATGGTCTTTTGTAAACCATCGCATACATCAAGATCTCAACTACTGAAGAATAAGGGACCCTAGACATGTATTATATCTACTCATGTGTCTTGGGACACATTTCCTTAGTTAATTTGAAATGGTTGGCCAAAGGTGTACTAACCGGTTTTTCATTCTGCATTCTAAACCTCTCTGAAACCTTCTCTATGTACTCACCCTGAGACAATGTCAATTTGCGATTTTTCATGTCTCTTGTTATTCTCATACCAAGTATTTTCTTTGCAACACCCAAATCCTTCATATCAAATGAATTAGCTAATTTCTCCTTGAGCACATTTATATCCTACATATTATACCCCGCAACAAGCATGTCATCTACAAACAATAGCAAGAAAATATAGCTTCAATTTTCTAGCCTTTTGAAATAAACACAATGATCATAATGACATCTACTATAACCTTGTTCTATCATAAATCTATCAAACTTAAAATACCACTGCCTTGGAGCTTTCTTTAGTCCATACAAGCTCTTCTTTAACCTGCATACCAAATTCTCCTTCCCTTTGACCTCATGCCCCTGTGGTTGCTACATATAAATCTCTTCCTCCAAATCCCCATGGAGAAAAGTTGTTTTTACATCTAACTGTTCAATATGAAAATCTTCTAACTCCACAAGACTTAAAATATTCCTAATTGAAGTCTTCTTAACAATAAGAGAAAATATTTCATCAAAATCTATACCTTTTTTTTTTGTGAAAACCCCTTTACAAAAAATCTAGCCTTATACCATTTTTTTTCTCCATTTTCTTCCTTCAACTTCTAAACCCATGTATTCTACAATGCTCTTTTTCCTGAAGGCAACTGAACCAAGTCCCAAGTCTGGTTATTTACCAAGGAATCAATTTCCTCTTTCATGCCTTGATCCCACTTCTTTTTAGTGTCTATCTGCATTGTATCTTCGTAACATTCTAGTTCACTAGAATCAATCAACAATAAATAATACAATTAAGGAGAGTATCATTCAGGGGGTCTACTTAACCTGGTAGATATTATATCAACACTTGCAGGAGTTTGAGGTACTTGTTTCTCCTGTTGTTGTACGTTTTATTTTTTGGTACCTTTGGAATTTCCTTTTCAGTGATCTCATCAAGCACTATGTATTCTGGTTTTTCTTTTTCCTATTTATTTCCATGCAACTGATCATTGTACATGAACTTCTCATTGAATATGACATCTCTACTCCTAATGATTTCGTGATTTTCATAATCCCATAAGAGATAACCAAAATCATTGACACTGTATCCAATAAAGGTACACTTCTTGGATTTTTCCTCAAGCTTTGTTCTATTTTATTTATCAATATGGACAAATACTTCACAACCAAAAGTCTTCAAAAATGAATAGTTTACCTTTTTACCTGTCCATGCCTCCTCTGGAATTCCACCATCTAAATATATTGAAGGTTCTTTGTTTATTAAGTAAACAACAATATTTGCAACATCTATCCAAAACTGTAAGGGAAACCCAACATGCAATCTCATACTCCTTGCATGCTCCATGATTGGCATGTTCATCCTTTATGACACACCATTTTCTTGTGGTGTTCCTGGTGTTGAAATATTGTAACTGCAAAGAGTATTCTATTTATTATTGAGTCATTTACTTATATATCAATCACCTTTTGTGGATTGATCATGTTGGGGCTTATGTATGACCAAATCCCCTTTCATGAATTCGTCAAACCCTAATTATATCATGCTAATTAAGAAGTCAGCCCCCAGGCATAATTAAAGTGGTTATAACCACTAAGTGAAGAGGTCGGCCCTGCTTGATGAAGAGACACCTCCCTAGCACCTGCCAACTGGTATAAATAAGTGAAGAGTGTTCCTCATTTGTACACTCAGTCAAGTCACTCATCTAATGCAAAAGTTTGAAGGAAGCTGCAATTGCTAGAAGAAGAGAGAGAGAGAGGTGCGTTGCTCAGTGTTGGATATTCTCTTGTGTTTGGTCTTTTATCTTGGCATTGTATTGAAAATCTATATTAAGGAAGTTTTGTTGGGTTTTCTCCCCCATGAGGGTTTCCCAGGATAAATGTTGTATACCTTGTGATTGTGTATATTTTAGTGATCCTTCTTATGCTATTAATGTCTAGTAAAATTGAAAAGAAATTAATAGCATCTCTAATTTTAACATGGTATTAGAGCTTGACTGAATAGAGCATCTTTCATTGGGTTACTAAAAACGTCATTGTTGTCGTACAAGAAAATTAGGGATTTTTATTGGAAGATAATCTCAACCTAAAACTCATCAAGGAAGTGCACAGTAGCCTAGCAAGCTCATTGGAAGCTTGAGCACACTTTTCCAGTGGACAAAACTCCCGAAAAGTGAAACTGTAGTTTTCACTGGTACCATAAAATTAGGAAACCAGGAAGTACCAAAAGTACCAGTCTAGATTTGCACAGGTCCAATTTCAAGGAGTAAAATTTGGATTTTTTGAAATCTGATTGCACCAACCTACTGGCCTCAGCTCAACGCATCTAGTCCCTGGATCAGAATTCCAAAAATTGAAAGTTGAAAAAAAATTAGGGTTTCCTCATAAAACCCTAAGTTGTAGTTCAGCTGCATAACCAGTTGCAGTAATTTTTTTCAAGTGTTAGGATTGTTGTTTTACTATCCTAGTGCACCTTACTCTAGCAAGATACTATCAGAGGTATGTACTTACATATTCTTAAACTGTATTATTATTCTAAAGGGTGTTTGCAGGAGAAAGGATCTTTTATCAAAATATCCAGAAGGATCTCAAATCCAACACATTCAAAAGACTAATGCACCCCAGTTTGATTATCTTGATATGCACATATTTGTTATGACATTATTTTGACCTTATGAACATCTAGGTGGTATGTTGAAATCATATTAACCAATGGTCAAAATTATCAAGGTTGATTAAAGTTGAGTTTATAGAGTTTATTCTCTAACTTAGATTTCTGTCAAGATAACATATTGTCTTAGTACATAAGACAAGTTGAAGAAAGCACCTGTCATCTTGAGTGCAGGAGACTTGAAAGAAAAGAAACACACTCATTCTGAAGGACAAAAGTCCAGGTTCCAGGTTTTATTGATTAAGTTGATAAGATTCAAAACTTGCAAGTGTCAAGAAAACACTATAGTTGAGATAGCAATCTTTGAAACGTTTTATACTTGGTAGAGTGTGAGCATATTGAGGTAAATGCTTAGTGTGATCACTTACCAGATATAACTAACATCTCCTCTAGGAGAAAATTTCTTGTTTTGGTCCCAGGTTACCATGGAGGAATGATTGATCACAACACTAGAAGAGTGTTGCTCTTAGTACTATATTTCTTACCTTTAACCCTTGTTGCAGGCAAGTCACAAGTGATAGATCTAAAGGAGATATTGTGGTGATTGTTCTTGCCTTTGATTTACTATTATTATAAAGAGTATTATTCTTGGTTGTTGTTGTTCTTGTTCTGGGCAGGTCACAGGTTCCCTAAGAAAGCTATAGTGATGGTTGTAGAAGGCAACATATTAGATGAGACATGAAGAAAACTATCCAAGCTATGTACATGAGCGTATATATTCATAGATTAAGAAGGAGATATTTTTGAGATACAGAGTATCTCATATGAATATTGATCGTAATAAGCAAAAGGATCCAAAAATGACTTAACATTAGACTTGGTCAATGAAGCCACCTTGACAGGAAGCAAAATTCGTTTGAAGTATGACTCAAGTTTTCATATTTAGACTTGGTATTCAACACCAAGTATATTCTGTAGAGATGATGAAGTCCCTGTAGACTCAGAAGAAATAAAGATTCAGGGCAAGCCTGATCTCAGAAAGGATTAGATGAAGAGACAAATTCCAGGACTGGGAGACAAATGCCATGAGAAGACTAGATCGTAGCTTCAAATATTTCTAGGAGATATGAAATCTCCTCAGAACATTCCCTTGTTTCAGTGACATAGAAGGAAGACAGTCAGAAAAACTAGGATATGGATTTTTTTGTGAGACTAGAAGATAAGTCAGTGTTGACTTCCAAGATTGATCTAACAGATCAAGCATGTTGCAGATGTACAAATCCCGATGTGTGTCCAGAGGATTCTTCTAGCAAGAGGGAGAATACTATGACGAGACACTTACTCTAGTAATTGAATAAATAGTCCTAGTATTCATGAAGACAACTAGAACAACCATGATTCTAATATAGTATGAGATTTAGGGGGAGCAGTCCTTATATATGAGATTGAGTTACCTCCATGAAATAAGATAAGCTACACTTGGTGTTAGTTATTGAGCCACTCCCAATCTTAGATAAATATATTTCCATTATAAAGTAGAGGAGTTACTCTCAGATTTCAACAGACACATTGAGAATGAAGCACTCATTCTCAGCTTCAAAGCGGCTGCAGGTGCAGAGTCCCAGTTCCAGAAGGAACAATTGCAGAAAGAGGAGAGGACATACTCTCAAGCAGTGAGATAGATAGTGCTTTGCAGAAAGCACATAGAGATAGCACATGATTGTGAAGATTAATTTGCAGTTAAGCAAGTGTACCAGATTGGTATAATGAGATGTGAAAATTTGATTTCAAAGTACAAGACATGAAGACTCATGTCTGCAAGTTGAAGCAAGCTCTAAGAGCTTGGTGTGGTAGGATTGATAGTGTTTTGAAGAGTTTGGGTCTTACCAAGAGTAAAGTTGATTCTAACCTTTATTTCAAGGTTATGAATGATGATCTAGTTATATTTTTGTTGTATACATATGACTTATTATTAATTAGAGAAGAAAAGTTCATCATAGCTTGTAAGAAGAAGCTCCTTGCAGAATTTGAGATGAAATACCTAGGCCTGATGCATTATTTATTAGGTCTTGAAGTTTGGCAAAGCCTAGAGAAGATCTTCCTTAACCAAGGGAAGTATGCAGTTGAAATACTAAAGATGTTTGACATGTTGGAACGTAAATCCATGAACACACCCATGGAATGAATTTGAAGCTCCTGCTAGATACTTCGTCAGAATTGGTTGATGCTACTTTGTACAGATAGATTATTGATTCGTTGATGTATCTGACGAATACCAGGCCATATATATGTTTTTATGTAAACAACTTGTTAGTATCTGGTAGAACCCAGACGTTTTCACCTTGTAGCTGCAAAACATGTGATGAGATACCTTAAGGGTACATTGGAATATGGTCTAATTTATACTGAAGATCATTACTTATGGAGATACTGATTTATTTTGGGTGGGAAGTGTTTCTGATAAAAAGAACACTTCAGGATGTTGTTTTAGTCTAAGGTCATCCATGACTTCATGGAAGAGTAGTAAGCAATCCATTATTTCTCCCAGCATGACAGAAGCGGAATATATTGCAACATGTTCCGCTAGTTGTGAAGGCATATGGCTTCGGATGTTGTTAACATATCTATTTGATATGGAGATGGAAGCCATTGTGATCCTATGTGATAACCAGATTTGTATAAAAATGATGGAAAACCATGTGTTCCATGATGATTCCAAGCACATAGAGATCCGATATCACTTCATTCATGATATGATGCAGAGGGGAGCTTTAAAGCTACAATATGTTGGCACGGATGAGAAGTTTGCAGACCAAACCTCTATCTCATGTAAAGTTTAAATTCTTTAGAGAAAATTTTGGTATAATCCGAAAGGACCTCCCTCGAAAGGGGGAGTAGTGCTGATGATACTATGGTATCCTGACCAATAGTGGGTAGCTCAGTTAGGATTTTATATCCTAGGGAAATGATCATCCTAGAGTACTTGTGCATGTATATGCTATCTTTGGTCAGTAGTGGTTTCCCCGTTAGAGTTTTATATCCTATGGAATATTTTGATTCCTGGGAAGATCCTTTGGGTCTGTCAGAATACCATGTGGTAGCTCCTTTAGGACTTTATATCCTAGGGAATATTTTGATTCCTGGGCAGATCCTTTGGATCTGTCAGAGTACCAAAAAATGTTGTTTCACCTGCCTCATTGCATATGATGTTGTTCTGGCCTCGTGCTGATGTTGATGATGTTCCATCCTCATGCCGATGATTTCCAGCCTCGTGCTGATGTTTTTTTTATCTCAACATTCGAGCCGATGATGTTGTTGCTTCAACCTCATGCTGTGATGATGATGCTTTTGTTGATGATGTATCAGCCTCATGCTGATGATGATATTGTTTTTTATGCTTTATCATCCTCATGTTGTTGATGATGTTGTACCAGCCTCATGTTGTTGATGATGTTGTACCAACCTCATGTTGGTGATATTGTTGTTCTAGATTCATGTTATTGATGTTGATACTTCAGCTCCTTGATGAAGATGATGATGATGATGCAACTTCATCTTCTTTCTGAAGATGATGATGATGATGCTACTTCAACTTCTTGCTGAAGATGATGATGCCACTTCAGCTTCTTGTTGAATATGATGATGATGATGCTACTTCAACTTCTTGTTGAAGATGATGATTCTACTTCAGCTTCTTACTGAAGATGATGATGATGATGCTACTTCAGCTTCTTGTTGAAGATGATGTTACTTTAGCTTCATGTTGAAGATGATGATGATGTTATTTCATATTTCATGTTGAATATGTTGATAATGATACTTTAACCTCATGCTAAAGATGATGATGATGTTACTTTAGCCTCATGTTGATGGGGATGATGATTCTACTACCAACTCCATGCTATGAAGGATGATGATGAGAAAAACTTCCAATGATTTATAAATGTGCCAGTCAGTGTTCTAGATGTTGTTGATGTTTCTACCCTCTCTCTCTCTCTCTCCTGATCATGTATTGAGCCGTGTCTATATAATATCATTATTGTTAAGGGGGAGTGTTGAAATATTGTAACTACAAAGAGTATTCTATTTATTATCGAGTCATTTACTTATAGATCAATCTCATTTTGTGGATTGATCATGTTGGGGCTTGTATGACCAAATACCGTTTTGTGGATTGGTCAAACCCTAATTATATCATGCTAATTAATAAATAATCCCCCAGGTCTAATTAAAGTGGTTATAACCACTAAGTGAAGAGATCGACCCTACTTGATGAGGAGAAACCTCCTTAGCGCCTACCAGCTGGTATAAATAAGTGAGGAGTGTTCCTCATTTGTACACTCACTCAAGTCACTCATCTAGTGCACAAGTTTGAAGGAAGCTGCAGTTGCCAAAAGAAGAGAGAGAGAGGTGCATTGCTCAATGTTGGATATTCTCTTGTGTTTGGTATTTTATCATAGTATTGTATTGGCAATCTATATTAAGGATTTTGTGTTAGTTTTTCTTCTCCATGAGGGTTTTCCAGGATAAATGTTGTGTAAATTGTGATTGTGTATCTTTCAATGATCCTTCTTATGCTATTATTATCTAGTAAAATTGAAAAGAACTTAATAACAACTCTAAATTTAACACCTGGGACTGTCTTCTCTCTACGAATCCCATGATATGAACAAAAATCATCAAACTCCTTGCTACAATATTCACCTCCATTTTCTGATCTGAGACACTTCAACCTTTTTCCTATCTCATTCTTAACCAAAGCTTTCTATTTCTTAAAAGTATCAAAAACATCTGATTTTTGTCAAATGTAATAAACCCAAGTTTTTCTAGTTGCATCATCAATAAAAGTAACATAATAAAGAGAGCCACCAAGAGATGAAACCTGAGTTGGTCCCCATACATATGTATGAACAAGCTATAACCTTTCACTCTTCTTTTCTTTTCCGACTCTGAGAAATCTGAATCTCTTATGTTTTCGATAAACACAATGCTCACATAAATCCAAATCAATTTGTTTAAGATCTGGAAACAAATTTATTTTTTTAAGTATCTGCATATCCTTCTCACTCATGTGTTCAAGCCTATGATGCCACAATGTTGTATCCACTCCTGTAGAATCTAAATAGATAGAACAATCAATATTACCAGTACATAAATACAATGTACCTACCTTTTCTCCTTTTTCTATCACTAATGATCCTTTGGTGACCTTCCACGCCTTATCTGTAAATATAGATATACAACTTCACTTGCCAACTTCCCTGTTGAAAATAGATTTTCCCTTAGATCTGGTACATGTATTACCTCTTTCAATAACCATCGGTTTCCATTCTTTTGTTTTATTTGTACCTTACCCATTCCAACAATTTGGCATGGTTCATCATCACCCAAATGAACCTGTCCAAAATCACCTTGAACATAATCTATGAAATATTTCCTGTGGGGTGTGGAATGAAATGAAGCGCCTAAATCTACTACCCAAGACTCAAAAATATTATCTACATAAAGAATCAAAGAATCTTGTAACACATCACTTGTTACATTTGCTTCCTGATTTTTCTCCTGTTGTCCATCTCTTTGATTCTTTGGAGCTTTGCAGTCTTTCTTCAGATGTCCTTTCTTCCCACAATTATAGCACTATATTTTTCCTATTCTGGATTTGGATTTTCCCTTCCTAGAATACCCACAGTTCCTTGAGCCATTTACTCTATCATTTTGTCTTCCTATGTTCTCCACAGTCAAAACATTACCTGATGTCTTACCTGTGATTTTCTGTCATATTTTCTCGCTAAGGATAACACCGACAACATCATCAAATTTTAGAGTGTTTGAACTTGAGATAGAGTTACTTACATCCATGACCAAACCATTCCAACTTTATGGCAATGAGCACAATATTAGAAGATCCCTGACCTCATCATCAAAGTCCACTTTTACAAAACTTATTTGATTAGTAACTGTATTAAATTTATTTAAATGATCTGCAACAAACCCACCTTCTGATATATTCATATTAAAAAATCTCTTCATTAGAAATAACTTATTGGACACCAAATTTTTTTCATACAATTTAGAAAATGTGTCCATCAACTCCTTCGTTGTATTTTCTTTTGAAATATTGAAGGCCACCAACATTGTCAGGCTCAGTCGTATCGTTTCTAGTGCCTTTCTATCAAGAACCTCCCATTCTTTGTCCTTCATGGTCATCGACTTCTTTGCTATTCCACCCAATGGTAGGAATAGATCCTTCTGATATAAATAACATTCCATCTGCATCTTCCATAACTGGTAGTTTTGGCCATTAAATTTCTCGACCCTAAACTTTCCATCTTTTGCCATTGCTCCCACTTGAACCATGAACCCTCTTTTCCTGCGAGTTACCTTTCACTATGATACCAGTTGTTATAAAAACAGGATCACGGAGAAATAAAGACAAATATGGAAATAAAACATAGAAGATACACAATAAAATTGAGACACAGATATATGTGGCTCACCTAGTGTGGGATACATCCACTAGAGAAATTTCCAAGTCCTTCCTTTTTTATTATCCAGCAAAATGAAGGGATGCAACCTGTAGCACACCCATTGTAACTTCCTCTTCTTTCTCTCACAGTCTCATCTCTCAGAATACAATATTCGTGCTAATACACATCCGCAATACAATTATCTCATAAAAGAGGGTTTCCTTCTAGGGAAAAAATCCCTAAAATTACTTTTATCATTAGATCTGCGACCTTATAATGAACGGTTCATATTGACTATGAAATCACAATATTTTACAAGGCAATTTTTCCAAAACTTTCTCTTTGGGGGCAAACCCCCACACACCCCTGGAAACATTTGTGGGGGGGGAAACCCCCCTGGCAACAGTTATGGGGGGGAAACCACCACACACCCCCCTGTTAGGGAATGGGGTCCAAGCACAACTAAAAACAAACATCTGAATCAGGAAGATAATTAGGCTCCACAACCAACAATAGGTTTTTCCATCAACGATGATGACGGTGATCTATTTATTAGGTAACATGAAGTACCCACTACCTCTGCCCAAAATTCCTATCCTAACCTGACACCACTGAGTATGCTCCTAAATTTTTCCATCAACATCATGTTCATCCTTTTTGCAATCCCATTCTGTTGATATGTGTATGGAGTTGTATTTTGCCTTGCTATACCACACCTCTTTCCAAACTCTTCAAATTCATTCTCACATATTTCTCCACCATTATCTATCCTCAACAACTTTATTTTCTTCTATGTCTGATTTTGTACCAAAGCCTTATACTATTCAAATTTATCAAATACCTTAAATTTCTTCGAAAGAAAATAAATCCATGTGTTCCTTGAGAAACCATCTTTGAATGAAACATAATACACACATTTACCTAGTGATGGAACGAGCACTGGCCCAAACACTTAATTGTGTATCAAATCTAAGATCCCCTTTGCTCTTGTAGCATTAGATGGGAATCTTACTCAATTCTATTGAAGAAATCCATAAATTCCATTCTATTATGATGGGATGTTCCAAGAATACCATTGAAGAAACATGGATCAAGAAAATGCTAAATTGGGATCTTTTCATCCATCCTAAATCTACTAAGTTCAACCTTTCTACTTCCGACCAAGAAAAAACATGTTTGTCCCAAGAATGGAAAACATACATTTCAGAAAATAATCTCTGGATTTCTTTTTATGAATGGAAAATAAAATCCCAAAATCTTGCAGTCTAGATGATGGAAAGAGGAAAAGAAGGGTCTGCCCACCATGAATGGAAAATCCTGGAAGGGAAAAATGTCGAATCCACAACAACCTTTCCGCCTTTTAAAGGCATCATTCTTGAAGACAGTAATAGACAGGTCAAACATATACCCCTATTGTTCGTTGATGAAGCCACCCAACTCTCGGGTGTAGAAAAAGGAGTCCAGTCCATATGAAAACAAGTAAATTGGACTAATATTTCTCTTAGAGGTATGGCCACACATACATTTGTGACCAATGATTATGCTATAAAAGGGCATATTAGAGACCTGAAAGCCTCTACAAATACAATAGCCCAATCAGTAAACCAGATAAATGAAAGAGTTGCAGACATCTATGACTGTGTTGGAAAAACACAAAACATAGTGATACAAAAAACTGATGATTTTGAAAAAAAAACCATGAAGAACTGATGGAAGGACTAGGAGAAGCCTTCTCAGTCATCGGTAAAATTCTGTTAGAGATCAAGCAAAAGACACTACTCCTGACAAACCAATTCCCCAATATTTTATTCTCCCTCACTCTCTGATTTCTATTATTTCCCCTGTATATAAGCCCGAAGAAAAGTCTAGCGAAAAGAAATTCCCAATCCATTTTCCAAAAGAAGAACCAAATTCTTCTTTTTCTTCTTACACAAACCCCAATCTATCTCTGGTTTCTATCCAAAGACCTTCATATGAAAATATCTCACACCATATGAATAGGCCACCTGCACCTGATCTTCTAGGAAAAGGAAAGATGCATGAATCCCAATCATTTGCAGAAGATTGGTTCCCTGAATGGAACATAGATGGTCTGTCAGTAGGGAAAGTCCAAAAACTATTGGACAGAGTGTATGTCTCCTATAAAATCATGTGTATGAAAGGAAAAAGTGAGACAAAAGCATGCAAATATTTGATCCAGTGCTTCACAGGGACGTTAAGCAAATGGTGGGAAGTCATCTCCTCACATATTATGATAACAAAAATGGAAGCAGAGGTACTAATAGATGAACAAGGAGATGTTTTCTATCATCTCAATGGAACTCCTCAGAACAATATGATAGGATCCCTCACCACACTAATTCTGGAACATTGGTGTGGTACTCAAGAAGAATTGGCTGACAAGCACGAAATGATATTAATGAATATCAAATGCAGAAAAATGTCAGAATATGAGGAATTCCACAAAGAATGGACTCAAAGAACATTTGAGGTAAAAGACAGTCAGAATCTTTTATGGAAACAAGTATACATTGCAGCAATCCCTAGCAAGTTTGTAGAATATCACAAAATGCAAGAGGTTTTCAAATTAACTTATGAGATGTATAATTGGGGAGAAATTTATTCTCTTATCACTAAAGCCCTAATTGGACTATGCATAAATATGAAAGTTCATAAGTCTATCCAAAAATTGTCCCACCTACCTGATAGCAAATCTATTTGTGAGAAATATGGCCTATACCTCACAGATCCCACCAGAAGAAAGAAAAAGAAATTTAGGGCATTCAAAGAAAAAAAACCTCCAAACCGAGGAAGATATAGACAAAAAACTCACTATTATGAGCCTGGGGACATTAAGCTGAAAACACATTCCAGCCAAGCAAGGCAACAAGTTCAATGTTGGCTTTGCGGAAAAACTGGACACATAGCAAGTTCTTGTCCAGAAGGGAAAAATTCGAGAATATCCAAAGGGAAAATCTCGAAACAAAGGGCCAAAGAAGCACATCAGAAGGCCAGTATAGAAACAACACAACAACTAGCACACAAGGTTCACTACAACAGATGTGGAGCAAATGACCACTTAACAAATCAATGCCCACATCATCCTTTTGTCAAAAGAGAAGAAGTCCATCTACTTCATGAAGGATATTGTTCTAAATCCACAGAAACTTCAGACTTTGAATTTAGCTCAACTAATGAATAAACTCTTCTAAATCATCAGTGTAAGTGTAATAATCCGAATTTTTGTTCTTGCGAAGATTCTTTTGAATCAGATTTTGTATCCAGCCCCCGAAGGCACAGAGAAAAAATAAAGATATGCATGTATCATAGCTCTGGATATCAAGATGCCCAAATGATAGCTCAAATAAAAGCCTTGCCAGAAGGGGATATGAAAAAATCTTTACTTGAATCCTTTTTGAAAACTATGACAACATGACAGAAGCAAAGCAATCCATAATCTTCCCACAAAGCAGGGATTAAGCCATTATTTCTAGAGGCTTCATTTGAAAAAAATACCAGGTATTTCATTAAGCACAACAAGGAAACCAGGTTGCAACATCCTTCACTCACAGACTTGGCAAAAGAGGTATTTTATCTAAAGAAGGAAGTTGTTGAACTCAAGCTAAAGATGAAGCAATATGAAGAGGTTTCTGAAGATTCATATAAAGTTGATTCATGGGCAAGGCAAGAAATAAAAGCCTTAAAAGACCAGGTGGAATCTCTTCCTCCACCACTAGAAGATGTACCAATTGAACCAGAAAGACATCCCCATGACTCAACCCATTTGCAAGGACTAAATGCTATGAAAATCTTGCCTGTCCAATTTCAAAAGTATCATGTCAAGATAAATCTAGATATAAACACATAAATGTTTTATTTAAATGCTTTGCTTGATACTGGATCAGATATGAATCTCCTCAACAGAAATTTGATCCCTTGTAAATATTGGCTCCCTAGAAATTATTCTGCCACTGGACTAGGGAATGTTTCTACAGATTTTGATTTTGAAGTTCCCAAAGGTGTTTTATGGTTTGACCAGTATGCTTTAGGAATGAAGTTTCTCTTGGCAGATATTCCTGTAGACTTTATTTTGGGAACTCCTTTTCTTGTTGTTGTTGAACCTCATGGATCCGCCAGGACAACTCAAGGCCACCCAACCTATTCCATCATGATTCCAAGCATAACAAAAGGCTATCCACCTGTTAAAAAGATACTTGCTTTAATTTCAAAGCCGCAGTCAAATATTGTGTTTTGTTCAAGCCAACCTAAGAGTTTGGTCATTATGAATACATGGGATGATCTAAACAATAGGCTAGTGACAGAACAGGTTGATGACAATCTTAACTGGGAAAATTATTCTCAAAACTAGGCTCCTCATTAGGAGTTAAGATGGTTTGAAGGAATTGAATTCGGTTTATCTGGATTCTCTTCTAACATAAGCATTCATGTAATACCTCCTCAACATCTTATAGGCATAATGCATCAAGCTTCTAATCTAGCTGCTTGAGAAAAACTAATAGAAATGGGAGATATCACCAGACTAAGATCTACATTCAGAAGGTGGTTCTGTCAAAATTCTCAACAATGGTGAGAGACTCCAGATCATTCTTATTTTATGATAAATTGAATGAGAGCATTGCAGTCTTGGCCCCAGCAAGATACCTCTCATCTTTTTCATCAAATAAATTACCATCAGTATCAAGCCATGTGGGATCATATATGCTTATGGAGTGACAGGTATAAATATTATTATTGCATGATAAACTTTTCTAGTCACTTCAGATCAAATACCAACCCTGAACCAGCATAGCTTGAGACTTGGTGGCAAAAATTTGGGTTAAACCTAAGTGCAATACATCCAGATGTATTGAATGTTGAAGAAATGTTTCATCATTTAAATGTTTCAGATAATGTTCATCGGCTTAATCAGATCTCAAGCATTGGGTATATGACAAAATTCATAAATGAGAAGCATCCTTGGGTTATCCGAACAAAGTATGTTCTCCAACAAAAAGAAGACAACAATGAAGATCCAATGATGTACAAGGAGGTCTATACTCAGCACTGGGACCCATATCGTTTCAATCACTTTCATGATCAATCGGTGGAATAAAATGGTGGAACCCATCCTTTCATGTCTTACTGACCGACAGTGGTGTCACTCGGTTTTCGTGGATTTCCATCATAAATCTCCACTTTGTAATGTTTCAAATAAGAGTATCTTAGAAACCTAGAGCACTTCTCTAGCTTTTAGCGTGGTTTGACCCACATTTCTAATATTCCTTAATACATGGAAAGTAGATTTGAAATTTGGTCGGAAGATTCTTGCATGTTCTCTCTGCCAAATCTTAAAAGTAGATTTGATTCTAAGCAAATAGTAAAGAGAGCCATCTTTACTAGCAGGGGCAACATAACATCAAACACACATTTGGAATCTAAGTAGTCATATGGTCAAAAAAAAAAATAAGTGTTGATCTAAAGCCCTCTTTACTTGCAACGCCCAACTTGAGGACACTTGAGAACCTCAAAATTTTACTATCGAAACTTCAACTCATCAATGCACTCCTCCTTACCCGTCTACTTGATTTCCATCGAAAACAAGGAGTGGTCAAAATATGGATATATGTACGGTGGGATCTCCGCTAGGTTAGCACAAAATTCACTAGCTTACCTTATCATTAGTTTTGCAACCCAAATTAGACATGAAAATTTTGTTGTAGGGTAGTCCACGTACTCTATATTAATTTTCAAAAATATCTTGCAAGTATAGGTTTTCTTTTAATTAATTGTTCCCAACCAACAATGGTAGGTCTCGTTCATTTTATGTTTGAAATTTGTTTATAGGGTCTGCCCACACCCTGTCTAAGATATAAACTCTTCCTCAAAATATGGAGCAAATCAGTGTGAATAACAACAATAGAAGAGAAATATCTCTTTGTCCTCCAAGACTCCCTTTGGTCATAACCATTTTCTGCACTATAACCAAAATATTCGTCAAACATCACTGTGTAATTCGTCTGCTCCAGATCTTGAGGAAGGACAGAATTGAGCAACAAATCATTATTAACACCAAGGATCTTATCACAAGAAAATTTCAAATGAGATTTACTGGCTTCTCCAAAATTATTTTGGGAATTGTCTTCAATGATGGCTTCACAAACTTGCACTCTCCCAATGCGGCTCTCGAGGCCATCAATAAATTCCACCTTGACATGTGTTTGGGTCGTGAGCCTAAAACTGCACCTTTCTTGACCCACGTCATTCACAGGTTCCAAATCTAGCTTGTCAAGAATAGGAAACCCATTTTCATCATAGCTATCATAAATACGACTTCCTACAAAGCACACTACAAATGAATTTGGTTTTACCTGCACAAAAATTTCTTCAAACCTTTGATCCAGGTTCAAATCTAGGTTCCTTTCTTCTTCGTATGAGGTAACAACTATGCCAATTTAGGGTTATAAGGCCGCCTTTGTGTTGTCTTATATTTGTCAAAACCTTCAAATGTGCACCCCCAAGTAGACCAAACTTCACATCTTTTTGAACCTGAAAAGAGTGTGTCAAATATAAATCAGACAAACTCAACAGTTGCAGAACAACCTCATAACCAGCTTCACAAGGATCTTTTTCCGGGACAACCAAGGCAACCGAAAGGCAAATCAGAGATATTCATCTAGATAAACAGAATGGATCTAAGGAGATGGAAGGGAAGCAACAAAGCAGACAGGAAGTTGGTTTCATAGAATCTATCAACAAGCAGAGTAGAAGTGGATCTCGAAAGACAGACTCTGGATCTTGATCACGAACATCATTACAATCATCCTTATCTCGAAATGGCTTTCTTTTTCCCATAGAACCCTAAGGTTGAAACCCTAGAAACAGACTACAAAAGCCTCAAAAGAAATGTATTAAGTGTTTAGTCCACAGTTGTCGTGGGGAAATTGTTGGTAGCGAGCAAGATGCAGATCTTCGTAAAGACCCTGACGGGCAAGACCATAACTTTAGAAGTCAATCAGAACTCTAAACTTTTTTCTGTCATTTCTGGAATCATAGAGGCATCGGAGGTGCTACCTATTTGGAGCAATTGGAGGCTCGAAGAGGCTATGCTCATTCAGCCAGTGGCTATGCTTAGGCCAGAAGCTATGGTTTGTACTTTCCCCCAGACCAGGACCATTTGAGAGAAAATTTTAGTGGGTTCAATTTAATACATGAGAATTTGAGAAATCTTATGACAAGCTCAGATATGCCATAACTGGCGGAATCAGGATAATGGCCATAATGGTTTTCATAGCTTTTTTTCGGCTTTCCTCGTCTTTTGGCTGTGCTTTTATGACATATGTATTCGGGGACAGTCTGATAGATTTTTCGGACAGAGACGAGAACCGTCTAGCATGAGGAATGTGGGGTTGAATTCTGTGACAACAGGGACTATGGGGTTGGATTTTTGCAGCTATTTCCCATAACCATCAAGCAATGGCTCAATCTCCAGTTAGATTGGCCCGTTTCCGGCATCCTTTCAGGGAGGATTCTGCCTAAATCCTCACATCGTTGAAATATCATCAGCCCTGCAGGCAGAATGGGGGAGGGAGCCATGGCTGGGATCCTTTCCGTAATTGTGTGGGACAGACACTATCGTGCGTGGTACGGGCATGACCGACAAGTCCGCTAGGTTTGTTTGTCCCTTGTGCTTACTTTTCGATCCCATCCCCCTTGCTGCTGGAGCCGATCTTCCTCAGAATTGCGATAGTTAAGAAGGAGTTCAATCAAATTCCAAAACTAACTGTACCATTGGCTAGCAGGTACACATTGTAACATTGGTGTATTTTTATTTGTATACTTGCAACAATGCTCTATGGTTACAGCGACTCAGGATTCTCGAAACAGGAAAATGGCTAGAAATTCTAAAATGCTAGTATTTTGCATATTTTTCTTTTATTACACTGCAACATTCATATTTGTACAGTGACAGTGACATCTCGACCCTAACAACGGTCATAACTATCGAACGACCGGGTAAAACATTTAAAAATTGAAGTAGAAATGTTAGATATTGGCGTTCGCAGATATGCTTCCACTTTCTAAATGTCAAAAAACAAATCTGCAGATGCGGTCTTTTATCTTCATCCTTTACTAAATTCAAATTCTGATGATTTTAAGGAATAACAACTTTACGGGGATACATAAAAAGTAAAGAAGAACTCGACGAGCAAGAATTCAATACGTCTATAGAGTCTAGACCAGCGGTTTTTAAAGGAAAATTTACATGTTTGAGGCTTACTGTTGTCTGCTTCAGTTGCCTCATATGGAGACTTCACATTTGCATTCAGCCTGCACAGCACAACGATGACAACCTTCTAATTTTAAATTTTAAAAATTGGCCTTGTAATTTGTTTGAATCGACAATGGCGTGTATTTGGGGACGTGTTTATATATTTGTAGAATAGATCGGACTACTAATATCAATCCATGAATGGAAGTACCTGCGTTAGCACTCTCTCACTCACTTAACAAACAAACAATAACAAGATAAGCATGAATCTCTCACTGAGAAAACAAGCAATAACAAGAGACACTTCCCTTCATCGCGGCAGCCACTCCACTCTTCTCATCTCTCAACTATCGAAAGATTTTGGTACTTGTTGGAAACGGTGACAACAATTCGTCCAAGAATAGGAATTTAGATCCTATAAACCAGGGTTTGTTGTAACCAATATGTCTAAATTAGAATATGGATTTTTCTATATAATTGTATGCCCGTAGAGGCTGAGAGAGACAGTGTGTGTGAGGAGTGAGCCTGTCTGTAATCTCCATTAGCTGAATAATAAGAAGACCGATACCTATGCTTGGTGGACGTAGCCCAACCTTTGGGTGAACCACGTAAATCGCTGTGTCTTTGTTGCTTGCATTTGTATTGTTTGATTCTTATGGTAATTGTGTTTTTCCGCATTTGCAATTACAACAAGTGGTATCAGAGCCGCGTTGAGCTTAGGAGCTGAGGAGAACGCAGCCGAGAAGAAACCGCTCACTGAAGACGCCGCACTGCTGAAATCGCTGTGTTGAAGGGTTCGGCGCTTGGCAAAGACGTGCACAGGGGCGCCAGCGCTGGGCAACAAGTTCACGAGACGCGCCGGCGCTGGAGACAAGGTAAACAGGCGCGCTGATTAAAAAAATTCGCGTTTTATGAAAGGGAGCGCTGGAAGAGAGCCGAGCGCTCACCTTACCAGCTAAAGGGAGCGCCAGCCTGTCTTCACTTATACGCTCATTCTATGTTTGGGTAGAGCGCACCCCTTTTCTACTCCAAGGAGCGCTGAAATAAGTAAGGAGCGCCCCCCCCTTTTTCATGAAGGATTTGTATGAATTTTTTGTTTGTTTAAAACTTGGAGAGTATTTCATATGAAGGATTCGTATGAAGTTTTTTTTTAAAACTTAAATCCACACCTTTTTACATCTTAAAAGGTATTAAAGTGCTTGGTATTAAAGTATGAA
>ML812228.1:0-16681 GCA_009831015.1 Picea engelmannii
CCGGGTCTCTGAAATATTTCCCTTCTCGAGTCTACCACTTCCCCAGAGTGACAATCCACCGAAGTACTTACACTATTCATCCATAATTTAATTAGAATATCGAGACTTAATCAAGTGTTGGGATAGACGAATCTCAACCAATTCATAAATTTGGCGCTCAGGGGCTCCGAAATATTTTCCTTCCCAAGTCTTCCACTTCCCCAGAGTTACAATCCATCGAAGTGCTCATCCATCCTCCCTATGCTTGATCCAACGATCGAGAAAGGTCTCAAAGGGATCTCATAGCGATGGTGTGCATGCCTTCACGACTTTGGTCTTTGACACTTTTCACTGATAAAAACTTGGACACGCACAAAGTCAAAAACTCTCAGAGATTCCACAGCATGCCTACATCACCTAGGGTGACGTGGACCTGCGAAACATATGTCATGTGTCACTCAAAAATGAACAGATCAAGTTCAAAAAGGTACCAAATATGGGTGACCTCTGTCCTTAAACCCGTACAACGTGGCATAATCCTGGATAATCCACAGTATTTTCTTCAAATCCAATGACCCATGTAACTTCACAACTTTACACTTTTGTGAATTCGACACTTCAAGGATTTGATCTGCAACATACCCATAAATCGTCAAAGTGAACAATTTTCAAAGTTTGAACTTCGTTGACCCTCCATGAATACAAAATTCGATGACATGAAACACTCTCAAAGTCCTTACCTCGATCTAATGGTTGACGAGAATTCTAGAACTTCGATGCTCCGAGGCTTTGGGTGGTAGGATTTCAACAAAGTTTAAAACTCCCAGAGTGAAATATACCAAAGCGGTCAATGTTGAGTGACCACAATCGATGGTGGATATTCCCCCATGCCTTCTATCTGACAGATGGATGATGAGACTTTTGACTCCGAACTTCGTCAGTTCAGGCTTACCTACCTACCAAGATCATCGAAGCACTCAAGACACATAGTCCCTCAAGTTGTTCATATCCTTCCAGGGATCCAATGCAGCTGGTCCAGAATCTTCATGCTGGGACTCTCAGGACTCACATCTACGAGGAAAACTTAACACATGCCAAAGAATATTAGACATGCAGGCCTTGATTCATGACTTGAATACACCAGTAGTCTCTACATCCAACAAATCCATGGATCCTCTCCCACGGTTTTCTTTCCTTTCCCAAGCTAAGACACGAATGAGGAAAGAAGAGTGGGTGAAGGAATGAATGGAGTGAGAATGGAAAGAAAGGTGTGAACAATGAGTAATTGAGTGAGTGAATGAATGATTGAATAAGAAGAAACCATAAGAACAAGAATGAGAACCCCCCAAATAGACCAAGGACAGGTTTATGTAATTCTTGGAATTAAGGAACCACTTGGCCTTCCCCCAAAGAAGCTCATGTAACTGTTATTCTCCATTAAAAAAATGGGTAAATAAAGTATAAAATAAATAGTTATCCCCTCAATCCCCCTCTCTTGTGGAATCATATCCCCCTATAACTCTTTTCCTTGTTCATCTAGCAACTAATGATGTATTTATAAATAATAATTATCAAAACATTACATTTCCTTGGCACACTGGCCTCTTTCAATTGTTTGGCCACTATGTCCTTTCATGGATTTACAAAATAAATTATTTACTATGGGGATCAAAACCCGGGGTGTTACAAGGCTGATGATTTTTCTTCCCAAGTCCATGTAATGACTTTGGAAACACTCTAGGATTGTAGGTTAGTGAATTTTTTTCGATATCCATTGTTAGGGTCCCATGAGTGCTTACTTGACAAATTGGTTCAATATTGGGATCCAAACTAGGAGTCCTTCATTATTTAGGGGAAGGTACTACAAATGGACATGGATGATTTTTTATTCTATATCATTTTATCCAGGAGAGGTGTTCCATGATGAGTGGATTATATGGAAGGTGGAGATTGTTTCTCTATGATGGACTACATCGAGCAATACTGTCAGTATGGGTCACATCGATCGAGTGGCAAGATCTTGATCTAGGATATTTTGGAGTTTTCACTAAAGACTAGATTATTCATCACAACCCAAGTAGCCGGATAGACAAAACCACACTTAGCTACTAATTCCAGCATCCATGTGGCACTAATGTTCTTGGACATAACCATTTTCAACTGGTGTGAGGGAGTTTTGGAAAACATGAAGGTACAACTATTTTGATGCAAGAGGAGGACACATAAGTAGTTTGGGTATGGATCCTTTCTTATGAATTTTTTTATGGAGCGAGTACCCCAGTTGAGGCCTTAGATAGTGTTATGTGATCCAATTCCCCAAGACCCATGGATGGTATTATGGGCAAACCATATGGGGAGAGAACCATGGGGATGGCATACAAATCGCTACAGGATTGGTTTCATCATTTGGTGGCATTGGCAGATCGTGAGAATAGAGGATTTCACTTATGCAAGGGCCAAATTCAAATAGGATTTGGAGCTTCCACTCCCCCTAGGTGAGGCATGGGGCCCCATGGGTAAGTGTATATGTGGTTTTTCTACATTTCCATTTTTTTTTTTGGATATATGATTTTTTTGGTCGGCGTAGTATAAATGACACAACTTGGTTTTGTCAAAGATGTGGGACTAGAGCATCTAGAAGGATGAGGCCAAGGTCATCACCGGAGAAGTGATGAGGAGTCATTGAAGTAGGGGGGGGGGGGTGTGTGGAAGCAACAAAGAGATGCATCGCATATGGCACAAATTGGAGTGGATTACCACGAGATTCACCCCATGCTAGAGGATGAGATCCCACCACACCTACATTTCCCGCAGAAGGTGTTTCCCGCCCCTTTCACCAATTTCTCCAGAAGGTGGATTGTTCGACCTCGACCAAGTTTTGAGGAAACATTGGTCAGGATTGACCACTTTTGGGACTTCGACACACTGATCAAATAAAGAGTACCCAAGTGGAGTTCAGATCGAGGATATCACTTTTTTGGGGGGGTTTGTGGACCCAGCATGGGGTTCTTAGGGTTTTTTAATGGATTATGGGATGTTGGCCCATGGGTTTACCCATGATTAGGAATTTTTGTAAGGAATTTAAAAGTATAAATAAGAATTAATGTAATGTAGTAAGAGGTGACTATCTAAGTGCAAGTAGTTTTCGGTTGCTTAGTGCAACAAACCTCTTTACTACTCACCTCTTACTACATTTTTGGCTGTCGATTCTTTACTTATTTAAATGTTAAGTCTTTTAAGTTATGGGTTTTCACATGTTCAAGCAAACTTTGAGGGACTTAAATCAGAATCAAAAAATGATAAGCGAAGGCAACATTTTTCACAATAAAGTTGAATTAGACAGTGAAAAAGATCAAGTGGTACCCAAAAAGTAAAATTGGACATAGGATTTTTAGGGTGTGTTGAGTGCTCAACAAATGGCAACTTACTAGGCAAAATCAGAATCTTTGTTCTTCCTTCAGGCTCGACTGATGCAAAAGCTAGTGGAGAGCTTGAATGGTTTAACATCAGAGACTCTTTTACCCTTTCATTTGAAATTCTCTGGTTGATGTTTCCAGGTCTACCTGTGGGGTTTTCAACCTTTATTCCTCCTTCATTTCCTATGACCTTAGCTCATGCTCTTTTTTGACAAGAGTCTAGCAAAGAATTCACAGGAACTTTACCCTTTGTTATCTTCATTCATTTCCTATGGTGTTGCTTCACTACCAACGAGCGTCCATAGCCCCAACAGAGTCACCCTGATGTCACAGACCTTTCTCCACTTCCAACGAGAGTCCATAACCCCAACGAAGATATCTGCATAACCTCCCCTACTGTGTTCTCATTTGATATAGTTAACCTTTATTTTAGAAAAATTCCTTGAGCAAGTGGGAGTGGATGACATCTGTTATTTTGCAAGATGAGATGGTTAAGGTGAAACTTACTAGCTCTATCTCCGAGGTGCATGTAGTCCTTTCCAACTTTCCTTATTTCCCATAAGTTCTTACCGAACCACTAAGCAGACATTTCTGACATTTCTCCAAGGTTTTTCATTTGCGCAGGTTTGATAGAGAGCCCCTTGAAAAAAATTCAAGTTCCCCAAGGCTTCTCGTGTTTGTACGTGAGGGACGAGTTAGGAAGAGAGTTTGTTATGTCGTATGTTTTGAGGTCAACCATTTTATTTCCAGACACAATCCTCAAAAGCACAGAAGTCTAAAATAACAAAGAAAACAAAACAAAAGAAGATGCATTTCACAATAGACCTAGCTAAAAACCAAATTATGAGAGTATGCATGCAAAAATATATATATATATATATATATATATATATATATATATATATATATATATATATATACATACTTTTTGTATTGAAAGTATTGTTTTAGGGCTTGTCCATTTACCGGGAGGGCGTTAGGTTCTCCCCTAATATTCTACAACCGATAATATATATATATATATATATATATATATATATATACTTTTTGTATTGAAAGTATTGTTTTAGGGCTTGTCCATTTACCGGGAGGGCGTTAGGTTCCCCCCTAATATTCTGCAACTGATAAGTGCCTGCCCGAATCTTCTTGGCCAGCTGGAAAGGTCTGAGCCATAGATTTTGGAACCTAGAATGTTTTCCTTTAGGCTCATTTTCTCTATCCCATTTCAAGACTAAGTCTCGTATTTCAAAATTATTTTCTTTAGCCTTATGCTTATCAAACCATATTTTAACTATTTGCTGGTGGGATATGAATTTTTATTTATCTTTCTCCCTTTCTTCTTCTAACATGAGAAGGGTGTCAATTCTTTGTTGTAAGGTTGATGAGGGGTGCCCCATGGACTCCTACTCAAGTTGAAGAGATGGGAGATATAGTATGTTTGGGAGAATGGCTTCATGTCCGTATACTAGAAAGTATGGGGAATTTCCTATAGCTTCCTTAGGTGTAACTTTGTCTGCCCATAAAGCATTATGGAGTAGATTATGCCAATTCCTTTGGTTGTCTGCAACCATTTTCTTCAATATCCTCACTAAGTTCTTATTAGTTGACTCTTCCACTCCATTTCCCTATGGATAATAATTTTCAGAGTATCTAATTATGATTCCTTTGTCTATGGCAAACTCTGTTAATAAGGTGGAAGAAAAGTAAGATGCATTATCAAAAATAAGAATAGAAGGGACATTGAACCTTGTGATTAGTTGTTGTTCTATGAATTGGATTACCACCTTCTTGTTTACATGATTTAGAGGGGTGGATCTGCCCATTTTTTGAATTAATTCGTAGCAGTAAGTATGTACTTGTTTTTTTTTTAAGGGGTTGGTGTAATGTCTCCTATGATATCTAACCCCCATTGCTCGAATGACCTAGAAACGGTCACCGGTTGGAGTGGGACTGCTGCCCTCTTTTCTCTCCCATCTCTTATTTGACAGACTTTACAATTTCTAGTGTATGTGTGAGAATATTTGAACAAAGTGGGCCAATAATAGCCAGCTCTTTGTATCTTGTGAGCGGCAATGTCTCCTGTGAAATTTCCACCTGCAAGACCATCATGGAGATCCTTCAGAACTTTATTTGCATCTTCACGTTCAAGTAATCTTAAAAGTACCCCATCAGAATTAACTCAGAAGAGTACCGAATTTATGAGGCAATATTGTGTAGATTTTAACCTGAGGGCTCTCCTTTCCCTAGGGTTTAGGTCTTCTAGGCAAGTCCCATGATGTAGGAGATAAGTCAATTTATCATACCAAGATTCTTGTCCTGGGGAAATGTACGAAGCTTCACCACACCATAATTCCATTTCATTTTCCCATCCGAAGACTTCATTTACTTGGTCTTGAGCCTCAACTACCAGTTTGCATAATCCTTGCCCTTTAACTAGTTTAGTAGGTTTTATATCTAGATCAAATTCTTGAACTACTGTCATCCAATTTCCTCTTATTTCCCCCATATAATGTTGAGTAAATAGGGATCGGACTGCATGGTGAGGCATGATTACTTTGGTGTGATTCTTGAGGATGTAAGATCTAAAATGTTTTACTACCTTATAAATCACATAAGCCTGTTTATCTATAGCAGGATAATTTAGTTCATATCCTTGGAGGTTAGTGCTCATGAATGATACTAGAGCCTCATTGTTTTCATCATCATTCTGAGTCAAAACTGTAGCTAACGATTGATCGGAGGTGAAATTATAGAGGAATAAATCTTTATTGAAATCGGGATTTCACAACACGGGGGCTTGAGATATAGCATTCTTAATGTCACAGAAGTTCTTCTTTCGTTCATCATCCCACTTGAATTTGGCATCTTTACGAATCATATTTTGTAAGGGTTTGATAGTTTCGGTGAAATCGAGGGTGAATTTCCTCACAAAGTTGATTTTTCCGAAGAATGATTGCATTGCTTTCCTATTGTGAGGTAATGGAAGTTGATTTATATCCTTAATCCTTTCTAGGTCTATACGAATGCCTTCCTAGGACATAATGTGGCCTAGCATCTTAACTTCCTCGACGCTGAAAATATTTTTCTTATGGTTTAAGGATATACCGTATTTCCTACATCTTTTGAAAATCTCGGTTAAGTGTTGGATGTGATCTTTTCTATTCTTTGAATACACACTCACATTGTCCAAGTAAACTACTACACACTTATTGATTAGTCCCCAAAATTCTATGTCCATGTCCCTCTGGAAGGTCGCTCCTGCATTGATTAACCCGAAGGGCATGCGTTTATAAGAAAAATTTCCCCACTTGGTTCAGAAGGTAGTTTTTAAATGATCTTCCTCTAAAACCAAAACTTGGTTGTAACCTGAGAAACCATCCAGAAAAGAGAAAATCTTAGAGCCGAACATGGTTTGTAAGAGTTGTTCCATTGGCGAGACTAGGTAGTTGTCCTTTTCTAAAGCTCTGTTAAGGTTCCTAAAATCTACGCATAAGCAAATCTCCCCAGACTTCTTCCTTACAGCAACTAAATTAGCTACCCATGCAGAATGTCGAACACATAATATAATTTTGGCATCTATCATCTTTTTCAACTCCTGACACATGAGAGGCTCTAGGGAAGGCTGATACTTTCAGAGCTTCTGTTGGAAAGGTTTCACTTTAGGTTTTAACGGGATAATGTGTTGAATGATATAGGTACCATAAGTTTTTAGATATCAGTAGGACCATGCAAAGACATGTTGATACTGTCTAAAGAGTTTGAGATAGGCCTTCTTTTCCTCTTTGGATATCGTCTTGTCGAGGTTTATAGTTTTTGGATTTTCTAGGGTTCCAAGATTTATAGTTTAATGCATGGGACATGAACTACCGATCTTCTCATTTTTAGATCCCTTAAATCATTCCTTCAGATAAAAAAGGTTTTCTAAGTTGGATATCCCTTTCGGTATCATGTGAGACTTTGATTTTTTGATCGGCTGATTTACATGAAGGCCAGTTTCCATCGACTGTTCCTGAAACACTTCAATGTGAATGGACAAATCTTTAAAATTATCTTGATTAGTTAAGAATTTTATGATATTTTTGTCCCCCTCAAAAACCTTTCAATTAGAAATATTTTTAAGTACCAAGGGATTGTAGAGAAGTTCTACAGTGAACCGAGAGGCTTCATAATCCTCTAGAGGTGATAGCCTTGAGAAAGCGGTGACCAGAGAATCAGCAAGAATGTTCTTGACTCTGGGAATTGTTGTAATGTTGAAAACTTTGAAATGATATATTAGCCTATGCACTTCCTATTGGCAATTCTTCAAGTGTGGAGAGTTTCAATGTACAATATTCCTTATCTGCCTAACAATGATTTTAGAATCTCCAAAAACATTCAATTCTTGGACGTTTAGGTCTATGGCTTTCCTCAACCCTTGTACCATAGATTCATACTCGGTAGTGTTATTTGTGCATTTGAATTCTAGTCTACAAGACAGGAAATGTCATTTGCCTCTCAGATTAATGAGAATAAACCCTACCCTTGACCCTTCTTGAGATTTAGATCCATCAAAATATAGGTTCCAAAATTGTGGGAAACATGAATCAGCTTCCCATTTCCTATAAATTTCCTCTTTTCCTCTTGCTAGTTTTGTGGTTTCTAACGCAGGTTCTTGGCATAAGAGGGTTTCCTCTTTCTTCGTCGGCAACTCCTCTTGAAAAATCATTTCAGAGTTTTGGGTGAGAGGGACATTAGATGAGAGGGGGGAGAATTTCTCAAAGTAGGAATCATAGGAATAATTGCCTAACATAGGGAAATCCGTCGACGAGGGTTCATTCAGGGTTTCTAGATCAGTGACAGTATGTTTCATATATCTTTCCCTATCAATTCTGATCATATTTTTGTGCCCCTTTAATGGAAACCAAAGGTTATCCCAATCTATAATAAAGTATCTATTTAAATTTTTATACCAGTCTTGGCTTAATAATAACCCATAAGCTTATGGGATATCTACTACAATGATGTCAATCACTTGCACAAATTTAGG
The DNA here is from genome assembly GCA_009831015.1 of Picea engelmannii. Lineage (NCBI taxonomy): Eukaryota > Viridiplantae > Streptophyta > Pinopsida > Pinales > Pinaceae > Picea > Picea engelmannii. Next base: position 8,422 of record ML812228.1, read on the forward strand.
ATGTGTCACTATCCTGATCATTACATCATTGGGTTCTCTGATGACTTTCACCTCGGTTTTGTCTAGTTGTATCACATGTTTGTCACTTTTCAGAGGAACAACATTTAATGTTTTGCAAATAGACAAGGGCATAACATTGGAAGATGCTCCTGAATCAACCAGACAATTGTGGAGGTTTTTGTTGAAAACTTTAAACGTTAAAAGGAACGGTGGGACAAAAGGTTTTCCCTTCTTATCTTCCGAGCAGGCGTTTACCACTGATTTATTCACTAAATTTGTGGGAGTTAAATTCCTTTCCTAATTATTGCTTGTCATAGGGTTTTATACTAATTTCAAATATTGTAGAAGGAAGTTCTTTTGTTGAGGGATTCTACATATGTCTATGACTGAAATGTTAGCCTTAAACTTCTTCAAATATTCAACTATGTTGTAATCTAGCTTGGGCAATTCTCGGGTATGGATGATTGTAGGGATCTTATGAGGAGAAAAAGATGATTTCGGGTGATCAAGAGTTTATCTTCCTCCTGAGGTTGGAGTAGTGGTAAGGTCCTTTGAGACGGGTTTCCCTTTAATTTGTGTTTGCACCACCGAGACCTCTACGGGTGGTTCTTGAGACTCAAATAAGTCGTCGGAAGGAATGATTAGGTCAGGATCCCATATCATCATGGTTGTATCCTCTGGTGGATCAATCTCTTCCTGATCAACAACATCCATAACTGAACCACTTGGTTTTTCAGTTAGGGAGAGTTGGTGTAGAAACTGATGTTGGACAACTGAGAGGGGGGGGTGAATTAGTTGTTATCGTGCTTAAAAAATTATGCTTCTTTTAAAAACTTTTCAAGGCACTCAATGATGATGACAATAATGCAGGGAAATAAACAATGGCACACTCAACATCAGTCACATATATGAGAAATATAGAGACAGATATTTCCTGAGGAAACCCATACAGGGTAAAAACCTCTTTTTCTTTATATGATAAGTAATAGTTACATTCTTTACAGTATCATACATATGAGCACCAACTCATAATGAGGCTACAACCTCAGTTTTGTAAGATGCTACATGTTGAGAGAACAAACTCTCTGTTTTCTCTAGCACCCACTAGAAGGAAGAACCAACTCCCTGATTTCTCTAGCACCAACTAGAAGGAAGCACCAACTCCCTGTGTTCAAGAACCCACTTGAACATATGAGGAAACCAGTCCTCCCTAGCACCTCCCAACCACCCTGAATTATAAATTCTTTGTTACTAAAACTTATTACAATGATATAAAGTTATTCAATAGCTTACCAACCTTATCATTGTTCTGTTACACTGCTATGCCTTGTCTTCATCAGTGTCTTATGCACACACCTTGCACTTCCTGTTCTTTTTCCTTTTATGCTCTTTGTGCCATATCCTTTCAATGCAACATTCCTCTACTGTGCATTTCTGCTCCTGCGCTCTACCTCCTTGCACACCCCTTGAATTCTCCTCCACAGTGACAACAAACATATCTCTTCTTTGTTCAACATTCTTATAATCTATGTTGTCTTTGTGCATGCAATATTCGCAATGCCTCTACATGCTCACTCCGCGCCAAATTCCTCCACATCTTGAGTACTCTGCCTCTTCATCATTGCGACTCTTCAAATTATTTGGTAGTTTTTCCCACGCGTTCAACATCACTGGGTGTTCTGTCTCATCTTCTCTGGAAGTTGAGGCTCTTCATCCTCTCTATCTTCGACGAGCTTATTCTTTCTATTATTAGCTACAGACTTCGATGCTCATCCACCTGTCAATCCCTATAAGAGTTGTCTTCCTTCACTGGAAAAATCTTGGAGACTCTTCATCTCCTCTGGCGATCACACAGAGTCTCTTCAAATCCTTTGGTAGAGATCATCAATGGTTTCCAGCAGTTAGTTTGCGAGGGGCAACATTAGCCCTCCGATCATGATCAGATTTACCAGCACCATTGGATTAACTCTATCGTTATTTATTCGTTTCGTGCTTCATCATTTCGGGGTTTCAGCACTCCTATGGTAGAGTCTCTTGATGCTCCATGTCCCGATATCCGAAGCCCCAAAATGGAGTCGGATCAATGGTCTGTACTCTAAGTGATTCGACAGTCCCGATCTCTTCGTGATTTTGTATATCGTGATATCAAGGTTCACGACTTTGGGACTCCTATGGTAGGAGTTCTTGCCTCTCCAAATTGTGATTCGTGAAACTCCGAAATGGAGTCAGATCGACGGTCTAGATCGCACCTTGATCTGATAGCTACAATTAAATCGCGATTTCGCATCTCGCGAGTTCTTCGATGGAGGTTCTTGTCACTCTGACTTGCGATAGGTGATATTCCAAAATAAAGTTGGATCGACGGTCCAGATCACACCTTGATCTGACGACTACAATTAAGTCGCGATATCGCATCTCGCAAGTTCTTAGATGGAGATTCTTGTCACTCCAAGTCGCGATACGCGAAACCCCAAAATGGAGTCTTTGACATGCTCTAATCTTCTACGACGTGTCCTTCTTGGATCAATGGTCAAGATTTTATCATGATCTCGCATATCGCGAGTTTGAATCTCTTTCCTTTGAATTTCATGACTTGCAAAACTCCGAAGTGCAATATTTGTGGTCCTCTGATCTTTCTCCACGTGTCCTCTTGATCAACGGTCAATATCTTGTCGGGATTTCGCATATCGCGATCTCAGCATTCCTGTGGTATTGTTTCTTGACTCTCCAAGTTGTGAGTCACAAAACCCCGAAGTGATGTAAGCCTGCTAACGTCACACATGGATTGACACGTGTCGAATAACTTCCATGTGTCACTCGGATTCATGACTTACATGTGCCTAAAATGTCGAATCAGTTTGACACTTGTCATTGCCTGGTTGTGCCACGTGTTCTTAGCTGATGTTGTTTGTTGACATGAGTCGGATTGATGGTCCAGATGTGATATTGATTCAACGGCTCAGATCATATCATGATTTCGCATATTGCGATTTTGGCAGTCCTATGGTATTGTTTCTTGCCTCTCCATGTCGCGATTTGCGAAACTCCGATTCGCAAACTCGCTCCACCTTGCACTTTTAAAGATCATGCAGATTCTCCTGGATCCTATGATGGTCGGTCCTCATGCTCGAATCTAACGCTCGAGATATATCCTCCATATCTACGTGCTCTTCTTGTCTACATTGAGATCTGACAGCCATCGGGAACTCTTAATTGTTGATCCAACGATCACTGTTGCTGCTCCTCCCCAATTATCACTGCGCTGCTGATCATCGTTGTTGTACTTGCCATCAATGAAAAGCATACGCTGCTTGTAAAACATGCCAACAATCTCCCCCTTTACCATTGATGGCAACAAAGCCACCCAGGTTCTTTTCTCCCCCTTTGACATCAATGTCAAAGAAAAACACGCTCCCCCTGAGCTGTTTCATTAATTTTAGGAGGTATCAGAGATGAAACCAATATAGGACTCCCCCTAACAGGATGGACTCTCTTAGATGTGAGACGAGATGACACCCAGCTTATGTCTGAGATATTCAAATGGTGTCTTGGCTAGGGGTTTAGTAAAGATGTCTACAATTTGTTCTGTGGTGGAAATGTAATGGACCTGAACATTCTTTACATTATCATACATATGAGCACCAACTCATAATGAGGCTACAACCTCAGTTTTGTAAGATGCTACATGCTGAGAGCACCAACTCTTTGTTTTCTCTAGCACCCACTAGAAGGAAGCACCAACTCCCTAATTTCTCTAGCACCAACTAGAAGGAAGCACCAACTCCCTGTGTTCAAGAACCCACTTGAACATCTGAGGACACCAGTCCTCCCTAGCACCTACCAACCACCCTGAATTATAAATACTTTGTTACTAAAACTTATTACAGTGATATAAAGTTATTCAATGGCTTACCAGCCTTGTCACTGTTCTGTTACACTGTTATGCCTTGTCTGCGTCAGTGTCTTCTGCACACACCTTGCACTTCCTGTTCTTTTTCCTTTTATGCTCTTTGTGCCATATCCTTTCAATGCAACATTCCTCTACTGTGCATTTTTTCTCCTACACTCTGCCTCCTTGCACACCCCTTGAATTCTCCTCCACAGTGACAACAAACATATATCTTCTTTGTTCAGCATTCTTATAGTCTATGTTGTCTTTGTGCATGTAATATTCGCAATGCCTCTGCATGCTCACTCCACGCCAAATTCCTCCACATCTCGAGTACTCTGCCTCTTCATCATTGTGACTCTTCAACTTCTTCGGTAGTTTTTCCCACGCGTTCAGCATCACTGGGTGTTCTGTCTCAGCTTCTCTGGTAGTTGAGGCTCTTCGGCCTCTCTGTCTTCGACGAGCTTATTCTTTCTATTTTCATCTACAGACTTCGATGCTCATCTACCTGTCAATCCCTCTAAGAGTTGTCTTCCTTCACTAGACGAAGCTTGGAGACTCTTCATCTCCTCTTGCGATCACACAGAGTCTCTTCAAATCCTTTAGTAGAGATCATCAATGGTTTCCAGTAGTTAGTCTGCGAGGGACAACATTAGCCCTCCGATCGTGATCAGATTTACCAGCACCATTGGATTAACTCTATCGTTATTTATTCGTTTCGTGCTTCATCATTTCAGGGTTTCAACACTCCTATGGTAGAGTCTCTTGATGCTCCATGTCCCAATATCCGAAGCCCCGAAATGGAGTCGGATCAATGGTCCACACTCTAAGTGATTCGACAGTCCTGATCTCTTCGTGATTTTATATATCGTGATATCAGGGTTCACGACTTCAGAACTCCTATGGTAGGAGTTCTTGCCTCTCCAAATTATGATTCGCAAAACTCTGAAATGGAGTCGGATCGACGGTCTAGATCGCACCTTGATCTGACAGCTACAATTAAATCGCAATTTCGCATCTCGTGAGTTCTTCGATGGAGGTTCTTGTCACTCCGACTTGCGATAGGCGATATTCTGAAATAAAGTCGGATCGACGGTCCAGATCACACCTTGATCCGACAGCTACAATTAACTCATGATATCCCATATCACAAGTTCTTAGATGGATATTCTCGTCACTCCAAGTCGCTATACACGAAACCCCAAAATGGAGTCTTTGACATGCTCTAATCTTCTACCACGTGTCCTTCTTGGATCAATGGTCAATATTTTATCATGATCTCGCATATCATGAGTTTGAATCTCTTTCCTTTGAATTTCATGAATTTCAAAACTCCGAAGTGGAGTCTTTGTGGTCCTCTGATCTTTCTCCACGTGTCCTCTTGATCAATGGTCAAGATCATGTCGTGATTTCGCATATCGTGATCTCAACATTTCTGTGGTATTGTTTCTTGACTATCCAAGTTGTGAGTCACGAAACCCCGAAGTGATGTAAGCCTGCTGACGTCACACGTGTATTGACACGTGTCGAATAACTGCCATGTGTCACTCTGATTCGTGACTTACATGTGCCTAAAATGTCGAATCAGTTTGACACTTGTCATTGCCTGGTTGTGCCACGTGTTCTTAGCTGACATGGTTTGTTGACGTGAGTTAGATTGATGGTCCAGATGTGATCTTGATTCAATGGCTCAGATCATATTGTGATTTCGCATATTGCGATTTCGGCAGTCCTATGGTATTGTTTCTTGCCTCTCCATGTCGCGATTTGCAAAACTCTGATTCGCGAACTCGCTTCACCTTGCACTTTTAAAGATCGTGTAGATTCTCCTGGATCCTATGATGGTCAGTCCTCATGCTCGAATCTAACGCCCGAGATCTATCCTCCATATCTGCACGCTCTTCTTGTCTACATTGAGATCTGACAGCCATCGGGAATTCTTAATTGTTGATCCAACGATCACTGTTGCTGCTCCTCCCCGATTATCACTGCGTTGTTGGTCATCATTGTTGTACTTTCCATCAATGACAAGCATACACTACTTGTAAAACATGCCAAATATCTCCCCCTTTGGCATTGATGGCAACAAAGCCACCCAGGTTCTTTTCTCCCCCTTTGACATCAATGTCAAAGAAAAACACGCTCCCCCTGAGCTGTTTCATTAATTTTCGAAGGTATCAAAGATGAAACCAATACAGGACTCCCCCTAACAGGATGGACTCTCTTAGATGTGAGATGAGATGACACCCAGCTTATGTCTGAGATATTCAAATGGTGTCTTGGCTAGGGGTTTAGTAAAGATGTCTACAATTTGTTCTGTGGTGGGAATGTAATGAACCTGAACAATCTGATTGGTGACCTGCTCTCTCAAAAATTGATATTTTACCTCCAAATCTGCAAGTGCATGAATCATCCATAATACCTGAGTGCAACAGGTAGTAGCAGTAATGTACTCTGCCTCTGTGGTTGATAAAGAAATGGAACCTTTCTTTTTACTAAGCGAGGCTACTAAGGAGTCACCCAAGAAGAATGCTCCTCCACTTGTGCTTTTTCTGTCATCAACACAATTTGCCCAATTTGCATCTGAATAAGTAGTCAGCTAAAGATTTTGATTTCTGGGATACCATAGACCATAAGTTATTGTTTCTTTCAAATACCTGAATATCCTTTTGATAGCTTGCAAATGTCTCTGTTTAGGTGCAGCCTAATATCTTCCTACCATTCCTACAACATGCATTATGTTCGGGAGAGATGTTGTGATGTACAGTAGGCTGCCTATCATTGATCGATATGACCTTTGATCAACATCAGGTGAATCATCATCCTTGATTAATTTACATCCAGTTACCATAGGTGTACCCACAGGTTTATAATCTTCCATCTGAAACCTTTTCAACATTTCTCTTAGATATTTTTCTTGAGAAATGAACATCCCTTCGGACCTCTGAGTAATTTGCAGACAAAGAAAAAATGATAGTTCTCCTATCATAGACATTTCAAATTCAGACTCCATGGCAGAAGCAAACCATTGTACCAATGAATCCTTATTACATCCAAAGATGATGTCACCTACATAGACCAATACAATGAGCAAATCATTATCTTTTGTTTTAATCTACATATTGTTGTTAGTTGTTCCTCTCTTGAACCCTTTTTCTTTGAGATACATATCCAGTTTGTGATACCAGGCTCGAGGGGCTTGTTTTAAACCATATAAATATTTCTTTAGCTTGCATACTAAGTCAGGGTTATCAGACAGTTTGAAACCCTCTGGTTGTTCCATATAGACTTCTTCACTTAAATCTCCATTTAGAAAGGCTGACTTGACAATCATTTGGTAGACTTTAAACCTTTTATGACAAGCATAGGAAAGAAACATTCTAATAGCTTCTAATCTTGCCACGGGCGCAAATGTTTCACCAAAATCCAGTCCTTCTATTTGAGCATAGCCTTTATATACTAACCTTGCTTTGTTCCTGATAACTTGTCCTTGCTCATTCAATTTATTCTTAAAGATCCATTTGGAGCCAATGATGTTTTTACCTTCAGGTCTGTGAACCATCTCCCACGTATTGTTTTTCTCAATATGATCAAGTTCATCATTCATTGCTTTAACCCAGTGATCATATTTGTTGTCTTCATTGAAATTCTTGGGTTCTAGCATGGATATGAGATCTATATGAGATTGTTCAGTGTTTTTTATTAGCTTTCTCCTGGTTTGTACACCTTTGTCTTTTTCTCCAATTATCTGACTTGCAGGATGATTCTTTTGAATGATTCTGGAGGAGGAATTTGTAGTTGACTGCTGATTTGAGTATGTCTGAGTGTCTGAGTCTTCATCTGATTCAGAGTCTTTGTTTTCTAATTCTTGGACCTTTTCATCTTCAGATTTAGCTGTGTCTTCTGTAGAAGACTCATTACTGTATACCTCTCCTGTTGGGATTCCTTCATCAATTTTTACAACAATACAATCAACCATTTTATGTAGCCTCTTATTATAGCATCTATATCATTTACTGTTTGTAGAATACCCTAAGAAGATACCATCATCATCCCTGTCATCATATTTGCTGAGGTTCTCATCATTATTCTTTATGTAGTATTTACTCCCAAAGACTCTAAAGTGTTTGATTGAGGTAGGTCTTCCAAACCATAATTCATCAGGTGTCTTGTCACTTTATGGTCTGAGGTGGGATTTGTTAAGCACATGAGCTGATATGTGTATTGCTTCTACCCATTAGGTTTGACCAATGTTCTTCTCATTCATCATTGACCTGGCCATTTCCTGCACTGTTCTATTTTGCCTCTCAACAACTCCATTTTGTTGTGGAGTTCTTGGGATTGTGTATTCTCTCTTGATCCCATGTTCAT
>ML812228.1:78563-94960 GCA_009831015.1 Picea engelmannii
TTTGGATGGCATATAATTCCTCTCTCTATTATTCAAGTTATTTTACTAAATCATAGCCTACTTGGGTATCAATTGGCATACAACAACCACTTCCAAATTATGTGAATATAATTAAGATAATGAAACCTTTTCAGAAGGGATTCTTACCAAATCCCTTCATACCTCATGCCACATAGGTATGAACATTCTTATACCTACTCTGGCTACTAGCACCCTCTCTGATATTACCTCATCAATGGTGCTTTGTGGGGACTTTTAAAGTCCATTCAACAATATTTTAACAACAACCTTCTCATAGTTATCCTTTTCTTGAGGTTATCCATAATTGACAATTGTCTTTCTCAACAACTCCAATTTCATTATACACATAATACAGGTCATAAATATGTTAGTCGTTATGTAAAATAAAAACACAAGTATCATAGATTTCTAGTCAATAAAATATTTTCACATATCTTGCCAATTTTCTCTTATCCCAAAGAATACATTAGACAACAAGAAAGGAGTTTAGGGATTCTTCCCCTTTTTCCAATTTCTTCTACATCACTTGAGATTTTCAGCCCAACTGAGTTATTTCTAAAGCCTCACTGCCTTTTCTTAACATGGCTTTAACCAAGCCTATTCATTTAAACATACTCATTTATTCATTCTCCCTTTTCTAGTTGTACTTGTTCTCACAACTGCTCATCTAAGACCTACAACTCTGTAATCAATTCAGAGTTTTTAGGGTGGGAAAAGTGTTCCTCCTTTTTCCTTTTCTTTTATTTTTCAATTACTCCCTATTGGGATCTTCCTGCTCTTTTCCTTGAGCATCCTTGGTTATGCCTCACCATAACCTTTTTGGATACATCAACATGCTTTACTAGAAACTTTTTCTCACAATGAAATATGAACCCGTGCATTCTGCACATTACCATTCAATTATTAGAATGGTCAACATTCATTTGTTAGTATTCCACTCATAAATTTTATTGAAAAATGAAATACAAAATTATTACACACACACGCGCACACACACACACACACACATATATATATTATTGCAACCCACTACTTAATTTCCATTAATCATTAAGGTTGTGACTATGTTCTCCTGAGAGAGTCCTTACACCATTCCTTCACATGGAACTCCTTCAACATGCAACTTTCTTATTGCATATCCTTCACTATCTTTGATAGCCTCAACCTTGAGTTATTTTAATTGTTTATCAAATATTCCATAAGGAACATAAACATGCATCTAGATTATTTGTCCACACATATTCCTTGTTTTATTAACTTACATCCATGATGCACTTAACCACATGCACAATCATAAATCATTTAAGTTATGATTGTTTATAATTGTTCTCATGCAATCCTCAAAGGATTAATCATGTTGACTTTTGTCATGAAAACAGAGCATCCTTGCTCATTTACTCTCTCATTTGTTTATACTAGCCTTTCTTGAGGGAACGGAACATATTCCCCTCAAGCTATCATTCAAAACCAAACTTTCATGATTCCTCATAATAGAGTCATCCATGCATCCATGATATTCATTAAATCTTGGCAAGTGCAATTCTTTCCTTACATTTCACTCATTTAGGAAGTCACATTATTCCTTTAGCATACATATTCTCATACATTATATATGTGTGCATTACTTGCACATTTAATATCATTCATATCTACTTGGTCTTAATATCAGTTTTGATATCAATCAAACTCACAATGCATTAAATTCATGCACTCAAGAATATACCGACATAGCCAAACATTCATCATGCAATCTCATCGATTTCACCCTTTCCATGTCACACATGCACATGAACATATCAAACTTCCAGATCCTCCTCCCAAGAATATTGTTGTCATCCTTATGAAAAGCCTCATAGAGACACTCAAGACTGAGTTTCCCTCTCAATTGACGGCTTGCAGTCATATCATTATTTTAAGCACGTATACACATATATGTAGGTGAATCTCTTGCACCCCTTTTACATTTATATTTTAGTTTTAATATTAGTGTTCTTTAGTGACAGATTACAGTCTCTCATATGACTAGTCTCACAGTCATAATTCATACTGGTGTTTCCCCTTTGTTATAACCCTAAATTGCACCATACATGCTTACCTGGAATCAGGCCAACTCATATCCCTTCATTGCCAAAACATCTGCTGAGAAACCTCTTTGAAAATCCTCTCAGGTAAAACCACAAGCGCCCTAACCCACTACTGCACGCGTTGGAACGTTGGCAGGCCTACTACTGCATGATTTTGAACGCTGGCAGGCCTACTACAGCCCGCGTTTACCTAACAAAGTACAAAAACAGGAAATTTTCCGATGGGACAAAAAGATATGGGTCAGTTAACTGAAACTCCCAGCCATGTATGGCCGAGAGTTCGTCCAAAACTCTAGCTCCTTCTAGCCTATAAAAGAAGGGGTAGGGGTACTATTTGGAGGAGGAAAAATATAGCAAATAAACTCTGCCTAATTGCCAAGTCCACTTGTCCCAACCCTTTAGCCTTTCCTCAAGCCTAAGGAGAATTCAAGCAAAGAAGTTGGAGGACAAAGAAGAGGAGGAGCCCAGGATCAGGATCAAGGAGCAGTGGCAGGTCTCGACTTTGATTGTAAGTTGATTCATTTTGAAAATAATAAAAAGAATACTTTTCATGTCCCAATGCATGAGTTATTTATGATTTATGTGATTTATGCTTAATTTCTAACCCTCAAGTAGGAAAATAACATGCATGCGTAGTGTTTTTTGTCTTGATTGCAGGTTAACTTTGGAAGGAGCAGCGTAAGGAAGCGGGCAAAGTGCAACGGTGGATATACACCAAACATCAGTAAAAAAGGTTAGTAGTTCCTTTCCATGCATGTGTCTTGAAAGAGGGGTTCAAGTTTTGGGGTGGTAGGTTAAAAGGTCATTTCTTTAAGGTCAAAATATGCATGCAAATCAGACCCTAGTTTGCTAGTCCGTAGGGTATTATTTCCCAACAACAGAATTGGCGACTCCATTGGGGAAGATACTCTTAGGGTTTCCGGATTTAGTTGAGGTTTTTGGGTAGTTTAAAGGATTAGATTTTCTGTTTCTTTGTTTGTCTGTTTTCTGTTAGGTCAGAGCTAGCAGGGAACCTGGTTCTTTATACCAGTTTTTCCTTGACTGTTGCTTGACGGTAATTATCGGGACACACAGAGGTACACGCGGCCTGCAGAAGGCCTGCACACGTGTAACCCGCGCCCTAACCTTCTATAGCCCACATTTGAACACTTGCTGTAGAGGTTTCAGTAGCATGTAGGAGTCAGAGAGCTTGAGAGGCGGTCCTCCCCTTCCCTGTCAGAATTATACATTCTCAGGGGGCTTTCTGGATCCTCTCTGAGTCTTGTTGGTTCATAGTCTTGTCTCAGTTTGCTTTATTGCATTTGATTATTTCTTTCATTTAATTTTCTTTTATGTTAAGAAGAAGCATCCAAGCCTTGAGGAGACCCTGGTTATCAATACCAGAGGCCTCTTCCAGGACTGGGCTGCCTGTGTTGAGTTTTGTCTTAGATTTTATACATACATGTGGCCTGTGCCAGTTCATCCCGTGGGTACCCGTGCTCTGTTATAGCTCAACACACGTTTGCACGCGTGTTGTTTCAGTGACAGTAGCGAGCTTGATAGGTTGTTTTTCAATCAGTGGGGGGGAAGTCATCATTTCCTGTGGTGAGAAGTGTTCCTCTCAGGGGTTTGAGTCTAGGGTTGCAAAGTCAGTAGGTTAGGGCCTCTTACCCTTAGCCTGTGTTTTTAGTTCATAGTTGATTAAAAAAAAAAAAAAAAAAATGTGTTTTATGGTTTTTAGACAAGTGTAAGAAGCAGTGCTTTCTCGATTGCCATTGTGTGTCTTTGCTCTGTTTCTTTGCGATATGCGCTTTAAGCCAGAATTTTATTTTGTTTTCTTGGTTTTGTGCTTGTCAGCATTTTCCCTTTGTTGCTTCATTTAGCACTCAAATAATATATATATATATATATCGCTTTTTCATTTTCTTCTTTGTTTGAAGATTGTGTTGTTGCATCAATAGCTAGGGAGAAGTATTTTTGTTCATAAGTTTTGGCAGTGCATTTAGAGCATAAGTAGCTCATAGTTGAGCGAAAATTCCTTTATGTTTGCTGCATGAAATCTTAGCAAAATTGGAAAGAAAAATAAGTCTTTCTTGGTGAAAAGTTGTTGATTTTTGCATTCAGTAAAAGTTTTTGTTTCCGGAATTTTTTTCTTTGTTTTTGCTTTGAGTCTTTACACACCATCAGTTTCACTTTCATACATTGTGACGTAAATAAATCCCATAAAAGCAACGCTAATTTAAAATCTATTAGACCTTTTGTTTGTAGGGTTCATACACTAGCTCAGGACTAGGGCCTTGAAATAGGTTGGAGAGAAAACTCTCCAAGGCCACTCAAAAGAAAACATTGGAGTCTGCGATAGGGAGTGTAGAAGTCCAGTTACGTAGAAGTTATCCGGGAACCCCCTCTAACATTGGGGATAAACACGAGGTCGCGTAAGGAAAGGTAGCGGAGATAACCCCTCCAAAGTCGGACCGGGCGTAGTGGAGAACACATATTGAGGATTTGTCTTGGGATTCCGTCGTTTGCATTTTCCACGGAGCTTCGTGGATCTCGAATCCGTTCGAGGTCCTCATTTGTCTTCCGGACCATTTTCTCTCGATACCCTGGTCAGGTTTCGGGCTTGATACCCTACTCATTATGGTCTACCCGACTATCGATTGTACCCGCCTGGTGACTGTTCGCGTGCTAGCAAACTAGTTGCCAGTCTTTTTCAGGACATACACAGGTGACTGCGGGGAATACCGCAGTACCTAGGACAGACATCGAGCCATGCTTTGCAGAGTATACCTAGAGGGTGCTTTCGTTTTCGAGTTTCACTTGCACCGGTAAGTTGCTCTAGTGTTGGTTGTTGTAATTGTTCTTCAAAATAGTTAGTGATTGCTTGTCTTATCTCTTAGGGGCTTCTTTTTTTAGTGTGTGTTACTGTTTGATCGTGTAGAATACCTTAGCGTGTCTTGGATCTTCTAACAAAGTGGAGGATCCCAAGCTCTACCGGTCATGAAGGCTCTTGGGCATGTCGCCGGTTATACTAGAGCCACCCCCGCCACCATTGAGGCGAAAGCTAGACCAACAAGGATCTTTCGAAGAAACAGGGTTACAAACCATTGTACCCAAACAACTCCCGGAGAAATCAATCGCCAATATTGGATCGGTTGAAATGCCAACCACTGATAATTGGCCATCGGTCAGTGTACCCATCCAGTTTTACAAACGCCTGTCATTGCCTCACACAGTTATGAAACCAAACACTGTTACTTCCTCTGGGAATTATTCCATTCCGACCACCGTTTCTACCACAGGAGAAGCATCTCCTAACTTGTCGTCATCGGTCTGAGCCACTACGGTCTTGGCCGCAACTATGTCGCATAGTGGACCAACCCCATCTATCGCGGCGGCCACACCTCCCTTCACACCTAGTGCGACAGGCCGTCCGTTCTCATACGGTATGCCTAGTTCAGGTACAAGTCCTGCACTCACTTACTCCACTTTACAGACTTTGGGTCTGGGGGCAGAGAGCTCTAACGCTCCTCTGCAAGGTCAACTTGGGGGAATTCCTGTCCCTTTTAATGATTTTCCTTATGCTGGAGTTCATATGTCTCCTTTGTCCCCTTCGCTTGGTGGTCTGCATCAGCAGTCCGTCGGGCAGCCTACACACACGAGTTCATTTGGAGCCGGGAGTCAAGGAACACCTGTGCAAACTCTACTGGTAGGTTCGTCACCGTTTGTTTGGAATGGGACGTTTGGTAACAACACTTTCGCATCCACTGCTTTCCCGTCTGGGGGCACCCCCATCTTTGGACAGTCTACTCCGGCGCAGGGTACTATTCCTGCACCGGGGGCACATATAGTAGGACCTTGGAACTCAAGACAAGGATCTGTTCCTTCCTCTGGAATGTTGTTCTGGGGTAATTCTTTCCACAGTCAATGGAACCCTGGACAGACTTCTATGCCTCTCCCATCGGGACCGGCATGGGGTAATCCTCCCCAAAGTCCTTCAAACACGATGAATGCCCAACATCCTATGTCCTTTATGGGGAATCAGCCAATGATGTCTCCACAGATGAAAAATCCTTACGCTGGTCAGGGCCATGGTTTCTACCAGAATCCGGGCCAACAACCAAAATTTTCCTAGCAACCTGGTGCCAGTCAAACTCCAGGACCCTTTTTCCCAGGCTATCAGTAGCAACCCAAACTACCATTCCTGGCAACGTTACACTTACCTGATTTGACAAGGTTGTTAAATGATCCTATTTGTCACGATCCACGTTGGCCTCCGATTCCAACAAAGTTTCCTTCGAACATTCCAAAGTTCGAGGCCAATCCTAATGAAGATCCAGGTGATCACGTGACTACTTTCCACCTTTGGTGTTCATCTAACTCACTGAAAGATGACTCTGTCCAGTTGCGATTGTTTCAACGCACTCTTATCGAGAGTGCCACAAAATGGTACATCGAGCTTGCTCGCTCACGATATTCTTCTTTTGGCGAACTGGCGATGGATTTCCTTAACCATTTCCAGTTACCTGTGAGATACGACGCCGGCACAGAGATGCTTGCCAATTTCGAACAGACGAAAGCGGACCATATCTCTAATCATATCCGAGAGTGGAGACGCCAAAAGAGTCTAATCAAAGTACTAGTTCCACCAACATTCCTGCTAGAGTGGTTCCTTAAGTATTTAGTACTGCAATTATCCAAAGACGTCGCAACTTCTGGGGTTTTCTCTGAAGAAGATGACATCATGAGGGCTCAACAGTTTGAGCTCATCTATTCTTAGTCTGGTTTATTATACAACATCCTACCAGATGCACCACGATCGATACTGGATAAAACTAGATAGAGAGACGGACCACATGCCGATGGTATCGTTGGTTCAACACAAACCAAGCCCGCTGATCAATTGACAAAACAATTGCAATAGTTATCTATACAACACTCAGTGTCCAGCCAGACTACTACTTTGGCTGCTCCTCCTACCCAAACGTCGGAAGTACACTCCGTGCAGATGACTAACCCAAAGGCCCCCCAGCAGCCTGAAGGGAAGAAAAAACAACGCAAGAAGGGTAAGGGGGATAAAAAAAACCCACTGATAATGCTGGCGAGGACACTACGGAAAAATGGAAGGCGAGGTATCCGTGCAACTTGTGTGCGGAAGACCACCCGACCCATATATGTCCTCAACTTGCAGAGGCACAAAAGTTTGTCACACAGCAACAACAAGCCGTGTTGACTAATCCCTTTCAGCATGGGCAAAATTTAACTCAAGCCTCTACAAGTGTCGAAGGGGGCAGCCAAGAAACCTGCCCTCCTCCAAACAGTTCCTCATCCGTGAACGTATATATGGTTAGGGGTGATGCTTTAATAACGACTAGAGCACACGACTATAGTAAACCAAGCACCTCTCAGAAGGGTAAAGAAGCCGAGATCCCCTCTCTTCCTCTATAGATCGAGAAGACGTTGGGCGAAACAATGACACGCATTCCAAAGGGTGCATTTAAGAAAGATTCTCACAACCCAAACACAAGGGCCGCCCATAATTACTCTGTGGTGGAAGATTTATCACAAACCCCTTGTGCAATGTCCACTTTGGAGGTCCTCCAAAGTTTCCCTGCTCAGAGGAAAGCCTTGTTGACTGCTTTAGGCTCTACTGATACTTGCAACCCGGGTACCATCATGTTAGATATGACCGACTTGAAACCTCGTCTGCCTTACCACATCGCGTTTAAGATAGTAGTGGCTCATCCCATGAAAAATTTTACACGGAATATCTTCCGCACGGTGGTCGACGAGGGTGCTTCGACTTGCGTTATGTCGTTAGCATGTTGGAAAGCCATTGGTCATCCCACTTTATCTCCATCACCTACTCTCCTCACTGCGTTCGATGGTCGTTCTTTCCGACCACATGGCATCGTTCCTTCCTTCCCTGTGCAGTTAGGCGGGAAGACCGTGTGCATTGAAGTAGAGGTAGTCGACGCTCCCCTCGACTATAACCTCTTGTTAGGTCGAAGTTGGACTTATGCTATGCAAGCTGTGGTCACTACAATTTTCCGAGTCTTTTTGTTTCCACACGAGGGTCAGATAGTGACCATTAATCAATTGTCCTTCTCTAGGCTTGACCCAACTTTTGGGGCATCCACGGTTCCTATGATTGATAATCCTCAACTCGATGTCGTTAATGTAGGAGTTGGCTTGTGCCCATATTTGATGGGTACCTTTGATTACCCACCTCCTCATAACGATGTCAAGTTTATATCGAGTCACCACAAGGCTGATATTTTTCATATTTCATTGTTCCGCACGACTTACTTTGAGGATCTGTGGATTCTTCCTTCCCCATTAGCCACGATGGATGAGACAGGGAACTCTGGCATGTCCATGCCCTTGTCGGTTGTTGAAGTAGCATACTCTTTAGTCCAGCAAGCTTCAGCTAACCCAGATCCGACTCCCGCACAAGAGTTGGATCCACTTCCAAAGCCTATTTGGGCTTAGGATTCTCTTGCTACTATCGATTCGTTAGACTTAGTCTTTCCTTCCGACGAAGAAATAATCGAAGCAATTAATATTCCGAGAAAACCTTGGGATGATCTTCATCACAGATCATATTTCCTCCTAGAGTTACACCGAATCGAGGCAGGAGAATTCACTATCACCATGATGGGAGATCAGCCGTGTCCTATTAACCTTTTAGCTACACAGGAAATTTATTCTAAAGGGAATATGGCGACTATCGCTGAGACCATACCCATTAATATCTCCCGCAACCCTGGCGTCATGGAGAATGTCTTCGTCGGAGCGGATTGCTCCCCCGAAGAGATTCAGATTTACACGGATCTTTTCAAAGAATTCCGCAACGTTTTTGCCTGGTCTTATGAGGAAATGCCAGGTATCGATCCGAAAATAGTTGAACATGAAATCACGACATATCCGAATGCCAAGCCTATTCGACAAAAACTTCCTCCAGTCAATCCTAAGAAAGCAGCAGCTATCAAGAGTGAGGTTGAGAAATTGCTCAAGGCAGGGTTCATTTACCCGATTCATTTGACTCAATGGGTGTCAAACCCCGTGTCGGTCGATAAAAAACAAGGCACGATTCACGTATGTACCGATTTCCGTGATTTGAACAAGGCATGTCCTAAATATAATTATCCAACCCCATTCATCGACCAGATCATTGATGAATGTGCCAGTTGTGAGGCCTTTTCATTCATGGATGGTTTTTCAGGCTATAACCAAATCCAAATCAAACCTGAGGACCAACACAAAATCGCATTCATTTGTCCATGGGGTACATTCGCCTATCGTAAGATGCCTTTTGGCCTCAAGAATGCTGGAGCCACTTTCCAGCGGGCCATGTATTTTTCGTTTCATGACCTCAAGCATATAGTCGAGGCCTATCTATATGATTTAACATCACGCTCTCGCAATCGAAAGGATCATCCTATGCACCTCAGACTAATCTTCGAACGCTGTTGCTACTTTAGGATTCGCTTGAATCCCAACAAGTGCAGCTTTTGCATCACGTCAGGACATTTGTTAGGTTTCATTGTATCAACAATAGGGATCATGGTGGATCCTCTTAAGGTCGAGGCAATAATCCAGTTTCCCCCCCCACGCACAATTTTACAACTTCAAAGTCTTCAAGTCAAGGCGAACTTCTTACGACGCTTCATCGCCAACTATGCCGAAATCACCAAGGGCTTTATGCATTTATTGAAGAAAGATGTTCCCTTTTTCTAGGACGAATCTGCTCAACGCTCTTTCGACGCATTAAAACACGCCCTCACAACCGCGCCTCTGCTACGGCCACCTAATTATAACAAGGATTTCCTATTATATCTGGCTGTCGCAGAGTCAACTATAGGCATGGTTTTAGTTCAGGAAGATGATTCGTTTTCAGAATACGTGATCTATTACCTGAGCCGAGGCCTCGTAGGACTGTAACTTAATTATTCCCATCTAAAAAAACTTGTGTTGGCAGCAGTTCATGTTGTTCAACGGTTCCATCATTATGTTCTATTTCTCAAGACCACCATTGTTGTTGTCGTGAATCCATTCCAGTACATGTTGACACAACGAGTTATCGGTGGAAAAATTAGTAGATGGATGGCCATCCTCCAAGAATTTGACTTAGACTTCGTTTTAGCAAAGTCCAAGAAGTCATTGGTCTTCACATAACTTATTTCAGAACTTCCGGTTGAGTCAGGTGACGTTGTGCCTGAGGAATCGCCTATCCGGAGGGATATGTTTTTGATTGAATCGTCAGACTCCTGGTACGAAGATATACTCATCTATCTCCAGAATTTGAAGTGCCCCACCTCAGCTTCTCGTGATGAGCATTGACGGATACGCCATTAGGCTAAGAATTATCTCATACTCAATGATACGTTGTATCAGAGAGGTGTAGACTGCATCTTACGTCGGTGTCTCACTCATGAGGAGGCCGTCATAGTGCTCAATGATTGTCATACAGGAGCTTGTGGCGGTCACTTATCTGGGTTGGAAACAGCCCAAAATATTTTAAGAGTAGGTTACTTCTGGCCCACACTTATCAAAGATTGTATCGAGTCAGTCAAGAAGTGCCATCCGTGCCAAATCTTCTCACGGAATATGAGGGCACATCCATCTCCTATGTTTCCTGTCATCACAGTTAGTCCCTTCACTAAGTGGGGGATTGATTACACTACATGCAACCCCCCGTATGCAAGGGGGCACCGCTATATCATCGTAGCTGTCGACTACTTCACTAAGTGGGTTGAAGCTATGCCAACGTTTAAAGATGACGGAGAGACTGCAGCTCTCTTCTTATTCAACCAGATTATAGCAAAGTTCAACGTCCCGAGAGAGATTGTCACTGACCATGGCAGTCACTTTCAAAATCAAATGATGACCAAGTTAACATCAAAGCTTGGGGTACGGCAGGAACATTCATCACCTTACTACCCCCAAGCCAATGGGCAGGTGGAAGCTGTGAACAAAATGCTTAAGACAATTCTACAACGAATTATCAACTCAGTCAATTCAAACTGGCATTTGATGTTATACTCGGCATTATGGGCTTACCGAACATCTGTTAAGACTGCCACTGGTTTCTCACCTTTCCAACTCGTTTACAGGCTGGAGGCAGTCTTTCCCATCGAATGTCAAATCCCATCTCTGAAATTGGCAGTACAGTTATTGCCAAACACTTCTCCGCTTGAAGAATGGTTAATACACCTTGAGCAGCTTGATGAACAACGTTGCAATGTGGCCCTGGCCAACGAGGCTCATAAACATAAGGTCAAGTGTCAATATGATAGGTCTGTTCGTCCTCATATTTTTTCTGAGGGCGACCTTGTCCTAGTCTATGACCAAGATAAGGACCCCCTGGGGGCAGGAAATTTTAAACCCATGTGGTTCAGACCCTTCATTATTAAAGATGTGTTAAAGAAGGGCGCTTATCATTTGGTCGATTTTGAGGGGAATGCTTTGGCGGAGCCTAGAAATGGGCTCTACCTCAAGAAGTATTACTCATAGAACGGTCACTATGGGTAACCTTTTTGTAACATATGTATAGTCTTTGTGCTATTACTTTTTCACATTTCTTTTGAAAAACGTGTTATGGATGTGTCATTGATGTTATCTTTCCTCACTACGGCAATTGTCAAGTGAGTTTGAAGTGTTTGTTGGGTATGTGGACGGTGCTAGTCGACACACGCGGAGGCTTGCCTCTGCAGCTTGGGTGATCTTTACACCATAGGGTCAGTTGTTATCTTCCGGAGGAATATTCTTAGGTAACACCACGAATAATGTTGCTGAGTATAGTGCAGTTATTGAGTTGCTTCGTGACACTTTTTCATTGGGTATCTCTCGTCTCTGGGTCTATCTAGACGCTCAACTGGTTGTGTCGCAACTAAACATAATATACCGGGTTCACGACCCAACGTTACACCGACGATTCCTTAGGGTACGTCTCTTGGAACACAACTTTGATTATATTACATATTTTCATGTTCCTAGGAGTCTAAATCAAATCACGGATACTCTAGCTAATCACATTTTAGATTGACATCTTTCTCACATATAAAAAGATCATGAACATAAACATGTAAAAAAAAATTTGTACACATCATCCATAAGACACAAAAAGAGATAAAAAATCATATATAAACATCATAAAACCCTCAGAGTACATCGATGGGTGCAAATGCCTCAAAATTGGGAACAATAACGAGTCACTGGGCTTATGCCCTCAAAAAAAATATACATATCAGTGCTCGTGGCACATAAGAGTCTAAAGTATGCTCAGGGCCTATGGGCCCTATTATAATCATGTACAGCCTGGGATAAACGCCTAAAAAATCGAACCCATGTTCGAGGTGCCCCCACAACATGAGTCTGCATGGAGGGGGACAGGTCCTCTATCTCTGCCATGGGAACTGTGCGAGTGAGCGTAGTAAAGTTCCGCTCAATCTGCCTCAGGTTTCTCTCGGCCTCTCCTGTTGGGAGGTTCCCGGCTACTACTGCTCCTCCAGCGGCGGCAGCTACAGCTTCGGGCCATGGGCGACGCCTGTTCCATGCATAGTCGGCAGGTCGCATGGGTCCCACATCTGTATGCAATAAATGTTCACCCATCAAAAACTCTGGTATACAAAAACATGATATATATATCAAAAAGACATAAAAATTACATATGAAAACAAAAAAACTGTATAGGTGGAGACTTACCCATCTCCCCTTGCTCCTCACCAGGAGGCACTGGTATTGCTGGATCTCTGGAAAAATCAATCCCCGCATATGGGTAGTCCTCAATAGCCGGGATCTACCGTGACAGCCAAGCAAAAAAGTCATCGTCGAAGGCCTCTACGGTCCTTCCACCACCCTGTCGCTGTAGTAAAGCTGCCCATCTACATACTGAGGGGAAAGTGGCCAGATGTCCTCGTACTGTCAGCCGAGGACTAAAACACAGAACTCTCTCAAAGAAGAACGAACACAGGATGGTCCCAAACCCAAAGTTCCTATGTGTCTGCTGTCGGCATGCTGTCAGCTGACTCTTCATGCACTCTAACAATGTGGTACTCCAATCAAAAATGTGTGCACTCACGCATTGGATCGCACAATTCATCTGTGCGCGCGAAGCCTGATGCACGGCTGTTGAGCTGGTAATCCGACCTATAAGTGATAGAATAGTCTGGAGGGTGAGGCTGGTAATCCTACTAACGGGTACCGAGGAAGTCCTGTGATCGGTCCCAGCCACACAGTACTCATCTATAAGCTCCGAGACTTTGCTCGGCCCCACAGGAAAAGTTTGAAAGTTGACTGGTTCCCCTCTCCTCGAGAGGCCAGTCAAGAAGTAAATATCCTCGGTGGTGGGCACCAAGGATTGCCCCTCTAGCAGGAACGCCTCTGCATCAGGGTGCCAGTAATCAACCAGGGCATTCAGTAGCCTGGGTTGCGCGCGCATGAACGAACATAAAAAGAATTTCACTAAACCACACTGTGTCAGCATGGCCACAACGTTCGGATCTGTAGCCACTAACTCATTGGCATCCTTGTGCTCCCTCTCCCTCCACTGAACTTACATCCTGCCAACACGCAAAAACAAAAAAAAAAGGAGGGTCAATACTTGTACATGTGGTGTTTTCACCGCGCGGGGGGGGGGGTACCCGCGGCCTGTAGAGGCGACAGTCGCGGGTACCCGCGGGCAGAATTTTCTCTGCCCGCAGGTACCCGCGGGCTGTCCCTGGACAACCCGCGTTTTCCTAGGGCCGACCTTTTTGAGGTCGACGCCCACCCCCAAAATCAACTAAAAAACATGAAAAGAAGTATTGAATTGCAAGACAAGGGAGTTTGTACTTACTTGGTCCAGGCAGAAATCTGTTTCGTCCACCGTAGCTCCCGGAATCACGATCTTCGGCAAAGGGGGTCTTTTGGCTCCAAAGTCAATTTCCAAATCAGCAATGGTGATAATGAGCTGCTAGCTTCTATTTATAGACTTTTTGGCCTCTTTTTGTCACTTTTTTGGGCCCCTTTGTCAGTTTCTTTATACTAAAAACTATTTTGAGTGATCCAGGAGTTATATGGGATGGATTTGATCAGGTATTAGGACAATTTTTATTGAGTTTTGAAAAATGAAAAAAAATTATTGACGGTCCATAAAAAAAAAAATTATTTCTTCAAAAATCAACTTGAGCATATAGGGTAGGATTTCATCCCAATTGTCTCATCTCGTTGCCTTTTGTTCTTATGATATAGGATCGATCCCATCCGGTTGTGACATGGAACCGTCATATCTGCTCTAGAAGTGTCGCAACTTGATGGTAGAGCTTACCAAAACATGGATGCCCTAGGTAGGTCCTGGTTGCATTATGGTGTCCATGCCGTTTCTAAAAACATTGTAGGCTCGGGAGTCCGTATAGTCTTTCCTGAATACGAGTTTGAGCCTCATTCGCATGGGTCTTTTTCACTCTTTGTCTTACCCTCCGGACTCCCAAAACATAATGGGTCTCCTTTTAAGCCCTTTTCAGACCCTCTAAACATGAAAATATTGTTGAGCGATCTTGTGGCCTTTCACACTCGTTAAACTGAAATTTGAAGTCACGTCTGTCCGGCGGTAGTTTACCCCTTTTTCGGTCTGGACGGTCAATGGTACGAACAAAGGAACACTCTATTGAATTCCCATTCTTTATAAGAGTATCCTCAGGTATAATTTTATCCCTTTTTCGGGCCTGAGGGACTAAATTTACGAAAAATAAACCCCCCCAGAGTCCATAGTTAAGCTCTTTTCAAACTCCCTAAAATTGAAAAGATCACCAAGTGACCTTATTCCTTCACACTCGTTAAATTGGTCCAGAAGAAAATTCCCGACGGAATCCATAGTTAATCTTTTTTCAGACTCCTTAAAAGTGAAAAAATAGCCGAGTGATCTTATCCTTTTCACACTCGTTAAAATGGTGTTGAATTGACGTCTGGTCGGTGATAGTTTATCCCTTTTTCGAACCGACTAGACTATTGTCAAAAAAGGTACCCCAATGGAGTTTCCTTTTATGATTTTTCAGACTCTCTAAATATGAAAAACCACTGAGCTTACCTTCTCTGGGCTCGTTAAACTTACATCGAAGGACGTTACCATTGTGTGTTCTATCAACCACATTTGCATACCTTACCCATCAGCCTTGTAATAGTTTGCTTCTGCGTATTAACACCTTTGGCCATTGGAGGATTTTTTCCCGAGTATCATTTCCCTAGAACATCAGTCTGGTCCTTGTGCCTTGAGCTTGTATGTTTGCAGTACTCGTTCCTCTGTTGTAACGTAATATTCCTTTATTCTTTTTCACAAATCATCAAAAAGAACAAAAAAATCAAATATACCACAAAAAGAGGATGGGAAAAATATTTTCTTTATGGGAAGCATAATGAGTCGCCCTTGGATGAAGCACATCTGTCCGTTTGATCATTAGACTATGGGATGTAGTACGACCTTAGGAATATTTTTCTCACTATATAGAGTTGTGTCCTCCACCGTTTGGTTACTCTTCCAGACATATGGAGAGTTTGCGTTGCCTCCTGCTTCGTAGACTTATGATTAACATATATGCTGCCTGATTCTTATCACTTGTCATGCTATTGTCCAAGGGAAGTTTGTCACTAAGCCTGAGTCAGTCCCTCTGCAATATGTCCCCTGTCCGCATACCCGGCCATCCTGAACGTCCAATCAAGTCTTTGTTCGAAATCACTGAAGCCTTCAGTCCGATCATCAAGATTATCAAGTCCATAACCGACGAGCCGTTGAAGACCTCTGGGTAGTGTAGTCATACACTCATATTACACTCCTACCCGAGTTTAGAAGATTTTGAAGTTGTTGCTCGAGCTCTGAAGTACAGCCATAAGGCCAAATCAGCTTCTGGGAGATGGATACTTTATATGTATATCTTTCTGATTTCGAGATGTAGCTCTGTTGTGTATTATGTGAGGCTACTCTTTATAGTTATTTGACATGGATCTATAGTGTATTTGATTGGTATCCATGGTTCTATCTTATCCTGAGCATGGGTATGCCCGCCTTGGTGAGACATTTGTTATTTTTCAGACGACACCTCCTGATTCCTGATTCTTGGGCTCACTCATTCAGCATATCAATATAGATTGGTAAAGAATTGGTAATGTATTTCATCCATCAGATGCTCTTATGACCTCACACATTAGGGGCCATCTATTATAACCCTAAATTGCACCATACATGCTTACCTGGCATCAGGCCAACTCATATCCCTTCATTGCCAAAACATCTGCTGAGAAACCTCTTTGAAAATCCTCTCAGGTAAAACCACACGC
>ML812229.1:0-12962 GCA_009831015.1 Picea engelmannii
GTATGGTTATTTTAGATTGAACCTATTGAAAGGAAGTGTAGTTTATCTATAGCTTTGCCCTACTATTGTTATTTCCTACCCTCAATTATAAGTGATAGGTATGTCTACACTTTCGAATGAATAATGAAGGTTAGTTGATTAGTAAGATATTCTCTAAACTAATTATATTATTTCTGAGATGATGAGTGAGAACATGTTTCTTACCTAGCTAGAATGGTGTGTTTCTCTCTCCTTGCTAGAATGGTTTCTTTCTCCTCGGGTGTCTCTCTCTCTCTCTCCTCGCACACTAGAATGGTGTCTCTCTCTCCTGCTCATTTAAAGAAAGTATGGTGTGTCGCTCTTCTCTTTCTCTTTGGCCTAACAGTGTTAAGCCTACCCTCTCTCTCTCTAGCCTACCCTCTCTCTGGCCTAACTTCTCTCTTACCTACCCTCAAGCCTACTCTTTCCTACTTCATGGATTACTATTGCATACTCTTATCATTATTATAGAAAGAAGAAAACAAGCCATATCCTTAGGAAAGACTCTTTGAGTAGTAGCGGTAACTTACTCTTAGCAGCTCCTATAAAGTGTGTACTTCTATTCCCCTAGCGTCTATGTTAACTCCCATTTCACCATAAAATAATAGGGATATGGAGGTTAACTGAACATAAGGAAATAATCATGGGTCAAGAGCTTGTAGCATGTACTTAACCATAGGAAGAGTTCCCATTTAACCATAGTTCAGTGAGTGGCTTGGAAGCTTGGTCCCAACTTGTTTTCTTGGAAATTCTAGTGTGTGTCCTTCATAGCAGCGCGGTAGTGGAAAGGAAAGTGAAAGCCTCATGAAAAGCCTCATTAAAATCCCATATAACAAGAGAATCCATTACCAAAGCAGTAGCAGTAAAAGCCTCATGAAAATAATTATGACTTGCCTAATTACTTGTACTAGAGGAGTTTTCTCTTGGAGCAGTAGTGGTGCACTCTATTATTGGAGTGGTAGCAATATGTGTACTCTCTTACTTATCGTAAGGGTAATTTCCTTGAATGTGATTTCCCACACGAGCATGAAATGAACAAGCATGAGCATGAGCATGAGGTCCCCGCATAACCTTTTAAAACAAAGAAAAAGGAAAACACCTTGAGCATTATATCCCCGCAAAAACAGGTATAATTATATCCTTGCAAAAATAGGTATACATGAATCCTATTAATTAGTAACAAAGTCTCTCAATCCCAATAATAAAAGAACCTAAAAAATAGGTGTACATTCCCATAAAGTTGGTACTAAACTATATGGATCTAGTCTGTAGGTCATGGCTCAGTATTTAGTTAGATGAGAATCCTACTCAACTTAAGGAAAAACCAACATGGATAACGGAATAACCTCGCCTTGTTCAATCTCCATTCTTCAATCCCCATTTCACTAACTAATCAATATGAGATATTTTCATTCAAATTTCCCTAGTAAACAATAGATCCATGTTACAAAAACACACCCAGCAAAATAAACACATATGGATCTCCTGTGTACTTTTATAAAAGGAAAGGAAAGATAGGGTCTACAGGTTCACGCTTTCCTTATATGCATGGATATTTTGATTGGAGGAAAGACAAGTATCTTCTTTCCTTATCAACTTGCCTTCGTAACCATTGACTTTCCTTATTGACTCTAGGGTCCTCTCTGTACTTATCATGCATCAACATGATTTTATGGTAAGAAATATTTTATGGTAAGAAATGAGGAGACCTTACACTACGAGTGCTAGCAAGGAACCTATAATCGCTACACTATAGACCCTATGTACTAGGTGACCCTTAAGGACACCCCATCACTGTGGAAACTAGACCCGTCTCAACTTCGTTTGGGAAATCATTCCCTCAGAATCAAAGGTCTTGCTATGTCTTGAAAAAATAAGACAAGGATGTGCAAGCAGGCTCGACCAAAGGGAGAGGAATTTATTGCTTGCCCGCTTCCCCCTCTTTTCAACGCTAATAACTTAGGGTGAGGGATGAATACTCACCCCGACCATCCATTGGGAGGGAAAGGAACGATGGAAACGTTACTAATTATTTTTTCTTTTCTATTTTTATTTTAGCATGAGGTGTTCTGTGAAGCTAACAACTAAGATGCCCTATGGGGCTAACAACAATAGACTAGCTCTCTACAACCTTTCTACCCTGGAAGGTAAAGAAATAAATTGAAATCCATTCTCTCTAACACGTAAATCCAGTTTAGGGCAGAGGAAATCCATCTTCATCAAAGCACTAAAGGCCCTACGTACTAGGTAACCCTTAAGGGAAACCCAACACTAAGGGAAACTAAGTTCTTAATTATTTTCTTTTATTTAAGGTGGTTGAAAACCTTAGGCTAGCCCCAATTCCTTTCTTATGGGGGATGGGGACTTTCAATTTTTCTATTTGGTAACAAGGAGTATTCTGAAGGATAGAAAAACCTAGAGCGTCATGGGGTGATTATTTTCTTCCTTCGCCATATGTCAAATAAGGAAGCATTTAACAAATGGGTTCCCGTTGAATTGGGAAGCCATGGGGATTTCTTTGCATTCCTACTAGGGGATGGGATCCAAATATGTCAGCCTTTTGTTTAATTTAGAGGTGGCATCCTGAAAAGTTTTGCAATATGGTACCTAGAACATTGTGGGGTCATTGGCTTATATTCAATCATGGAGGGAAGATTTGAACCCAGAGGATCAGGGGCAAGCATACTATCCTCTATGGTTGGTGTTTCCTGCGCTTCCAACTAACCTACAACTATTTGTATATATGCTTCACAATCATTTTGGTAAGGTTTTCATACTGGATGGATAGAGGAATTCATTTAGACCTATCCTGAGGGTTTGTGTAAAAGTAGATTTGAAGAAGAAGCTCCCTTTGTTTATCTTTGTCATGACAGTAGAAGTTGCTCGCCAGCAGAACATCTATTACTTGAATTTTCCAAATTATTGCTTTACTTGTAAGGTGCAAGATCACCTCATTCGTGAATTCCCTCATTGGAGACCCTCTATGAATGCTTCCCAAGGTGAAAACGCAGTTGCCTCAACAACGCCTTCAATTAAGGACATTGGTTCGTCAATTGGTTCGGGGAAAACAGCCAAGGAGGGTGGGCCTTTGGCTCATCCATATCAGAGCATTGGTGGTAGATATTTTGGGGAAGTGGTTCAATAATCTCCCCTAAGTACTAAGGGTCCCATCTTGCAACTCGTTCAGAATCTTGTCCCTAGAGAATTTGTTGAGAGAATATTGGAGTAAAAGATTTGTCCCTTCGTATTCTGTAGGGGCTAGTGCTTATACTCAAGGTATGGATGTTTATTGTGTTTTTCAAGTCAAATACAACAAGTGAAAGGAAGCTTCGTCTCCCACTCATCTGAATAAACTTGGTAGAGTAGTGTGTCTCGTTCCTCGGGTGAAGTCCTTCAAGGAAGTTGTGGCCCTTTCTCCTGATAGGGGGGTTCTTGTTTGGGGAATGTAGAATTGAGAAACAGGTTCAGTACTCTGGGAAACCCTCTATTCCTTTAATTAAGTTCTCCCTTCTATCTTGGAATGTAAGAGGGATGATGATCCCAATCCATAAGCAGTTTTTCATGGAATGCTTCAGCGAACTAAGTCGGATGTAGTTTTTTTGTAATAAGTAAAATATGTTGTATTTTAGCTTCATAACCTTACGAGTTATTGTTGGAATGGTCCCTCTTGGACCACATATCATGCATAGGGAGGGGGGGTTGGTCCTTTCTATCTCCCCGTACTTACATAACTTTTTTTTATGGAATAGATGTGATCCTGCCAACAAGTGTGTTTGGATTACCCTATTGATTCAAGATATCTTGTTGGGGTTTTGTTCAGATTATGCACCCAAACTCAGTTCGAATCGGAGAGAGATATGGGACTAGATAGCTTCCTCATTTCCTGATGCATATTGGATTGTTGGTGGAGACTTTAATATGGTAGAATGGGTTGGTGATCCATGAGGTGGTGTTGGTACACTGGTTAGCGGTTTGGAAAAGAAAGCTTGGTCAAGATGCAAGGAAAATCTACAGCTCTTTTACCCTAATTGGAAAAAATGGTTGGATTATGGGGGATGGTTCACCTAGTCTAATTTTAGACAAGGGAAGAATAGAGTTCAGGAAAAACTAGATTGTGTGTATGGCCCTGGGGAAGACATTTATTTTTTTGTTTGTCTACATCTAGTGGATGTTTTGATTGAGGTGACCATATCAAATAATTTTCTTATCCAAACTTTCATATCGGTAGGTCATGTAGTGGATTTGAAGCCCTCTTCCTTGTTCAATATGAATGTTTCTCATTTGGGGTCTCCTGATTTCCATGCTCTTTTTCACCATGTGTAGAACCTCATCCTTCACCCTATTGGGGATAGAGGTTGGATTCTGTGTTGGGAGGTTGTTTTTCGATGAACTGTCAAATTTATGAGAGGATGATGGATCGCAAGCATTTTCAAGTGGTTAGGGAGGATAGATAGAGGCTAGAGGAGGTTCATACCTTACTTTAGGAGGATCTTCATAATATTACTCTCCAGGAGGATGCAGCGCAGTTGTAGTTGGTGGTGCATAGAGAGGAGGAGTACATAACCAGAGGGGCTCATATTTTCTCCCATTTGTAGTGGATAGAGGAGGGGATGAGGGTTCAAAATTATTATTTTATTTCTCAAAGAAGAAAGTGGTAGTCCATAGGATGCTTGGCTTGCGCGGACCTTATATCACTCTTGAGGAGGACCTGGCTGAGATTTGAGGTATGTTTAGTCATGTCTTTTATTCTTACACTTTGTTGAACTCAGTGGTGGTTGTGAGGAACTCATGTTATCAAGTGGTCCTGCATAAATTATTTGTTGGAGACCATGACAGATTGGACAGGGCTTTCACGAAAGATGAGATTTTTGCTACACTTTGTTCAATGTAGAATGGAAAATATTCTTGGATTGATGTATTTCCTTGTGAGTTTTACAAGGAAATGTGGGACATTGTAGGAGATGATTTATGTTGCTTGACATATGAATCTTTATCCACTGGTTATTTGATAGAATCCCTTAATTAGGGATTTATTAAATTGATCACCAAGAATGTCGCCAGAGACTTTATAAGAGGGTGGCGTCCTATAACTTTATTGAGTGTTGCCTACAAGATTATGGCCAAGGTGAATGCACTAGGGATGTGGGATATTGCTAGGAACATTTTTCTAAGGGAACAAATAGGTTTTTTGTAGGGGTGTTTCATCTTGAATACAATGCTCTCGACATGGTAGGCAATGGAGTGGACTAGGGAGACTGACCAGGGAGATCTCTTCTTAAAGATTGACTTTGAAAAAGCATATGATCGTATTGACTAGTCCTTCATTACCGATATGTTGAAATGTATAGGATTTGGTCCAAGATATGTGGGGATGGTGAACACTCTTTTTTCCTTTGCCTCCACCTTTTTTTCGGTAAACAACTCTCTTTATCCCCATATCCTCCTTCATTGATCTATTAGACAAGGATGTTCCTTGGCACCGCATCTTTATGTGTTGATAGTAGATGCCTTGGGATACTTTTTGGAAGTTTCTCATATGCAAAGAAAGTTAAGGGTTGTTTCTCTGCCTGATTATTCAGAGATGGTGAAAAACCATTTTCTAGATGACTCAATTATTTATGTGTGAGCCGACAAAGATTTGGTTGATGGTGCTAGAGATTATTTAGCTATATTTTGTGAGGCCTCTGGGGCAGTTGTCAATAAGCACAAAACTAACTATTTCTTTGTGGGACTTGAAAAATCCCCTATTTGGATTCCCCCCGTAATGGAATTTTATACATCCATAAGTTATAGTGATATATCTTGGCATCCCATTTGGTGTAGGCCTCTCTCAAGTTGCCTTGTGGGATTCATTTCTTCAGTGGTTGCAACATAATCTTCTCTTCTACAAAATAAGGACCTTCCCTTTGCTAGGAAGTTTACTGTAGTGGGAAGGATACTCCAGACCTATCATATATATTATGTGTCATATTGGTTACCTAGCAAATCTCAGTTTCGCATGTTGGAGTAGATCCTACAACCGTATTTGTTGGCCAATTATGGTGGCATTCGGGGTTTTCCAATGGTGCCTTGGAATGTTTGTATAATACCCAAGGATGTGGGAGGCCTCGTTCTGCTCGATGTGGAGAATAATGGGAGTATTCTAACATCTAAATGGGTGGCGCAATGTCTGACAAACTTTCCCACAAAATTGATCTTCCCAAAAAAAGATTGCATGGACTTTTTATTTTACGTGGACAAAAATGGAGAAAGAAGAGGTAACTGGATGATTGCAATTCAAGAATATGATTTGGATTTCAAACCATCCAATATTTTATGAGGCCAGGGCATGTGCAAGATTGACGTTGAATCTAACGATCAGGCAGTCGAAGAAGACCAAGGTTGGGAAAACAAGTTCATTGTCATGTCTAATGAATTCTTGTTCACCACTACTCAAGAAAGCTCATCGTATGTTGACTTGAAGTATTTTATTCACCATGGAGATTTCCCTTCACATATCGGTCCTATAGAAAGAAGGGATCTTAGATTGAAATCTGCACAGTACTCACTCATTAATGATTTCTTGTTTTGGAATAATTATGATGGGGTACTATTGATATGTTTAGAACAAGATGATGCGGAAATAGTTTTGAAGGACCTCTTTGATGGGCCAGCAGGAGGCCATTTTTTTGGTGATACCACAGCTCACAAGGTTCTTATATCTTGTTATTATCATCCCACATTGTTTAAATATTCCCATGCTCATGCTCATAAGTGTAAAATCTTCTAATTTGGAGCTGGGAGATAAAAGAAGGCGGCTTTCCCCTTACAATCAGTTATAATCAATAGACCTTTTTAGCAATGGGGGATAGATGTTATTGGAGATTTTAATCCTCATTTGAGCAAGCAACACAAGTATATCATCATAGATACATATTACTTCATAAGGTGGACGGAAGAAATCCCTTCAACCCAGGTAAATGAGAAGGCAGTAATCCATTTTTTGGAGGAAAGTATCTTCACACAGTTCGGTATGCCCTTATCTATTGTATTTGATAATGCTACTTATTTTTAATCTATTCATATGTCAAAATATGTGTTAGAAAATTGAATTGTCTTTCGTTACTCTGCTCACCATTTCCCCCAGAGAAATGGTCTGGTTGAGTCCACTAATCAAAATTGAATCAGAATCATTAAGTGAACCATTGTTGAAAACCATAGGAATTGGCATAACACGCTCCCAAACACTCTATGGGATGATAGGGTGACCCCAAAGGCTATTATAGGTACGTCTCTGTTCTTTTTGGTTTATTTCCAGGAAGCAATGTAAGGAGGGGGTGACCCACTATCAATTGAATAAGCGTATCCAAGAGAATGAGGGGTAGAGCCCCAGAATACCTGTGGAAAGCAACAATAGAACAAGGTGGGAAAGATTAAGATATAATAAATATTATTTACGTAATAGCTATCCCATGAATCCCCCAGCTAACTATTTTTAATCGAGGGTGAACTGTGAACTTTTTCATAATGCTTTCTCTTCGACCTAGCCTGGATGAATAACAATGATGATATGGAAGGAGAAGAGTGAATTTCCCTTTCGTATGGATAGATAGGGGGATGGGGATGTTGTAGATGCGGCATAATGAACATGACTTATTCACCTCCGCCAGAAGACCCGATGGAAGCACTTACCTAAGCTCTGAACCCATTTCTTCAGAATTGGGGCAACCGAGAAAGGTACTCATATTTATTCCCCTCAAAGAGCATAGCAAAGGTAAGGTCTTGTAGAATGAAATAAGAAAGAAAAGGATTTGTGGTTGGCTTCTGAGGTAGGAAGACGAGCTAAGCATGTGAAGTATGAACTATGGGAGGAGATGGGAATGGAAGGAGGCCCTCTCACTCATGTTTCTTAAACCCTTTAGAGCACTTCGAATGAATGGATGGGAGAGAATTTGTGAATTTCCATAGGTTATCCCTTGAGCATAGTGAAGGGAAGGTTATCCCTTTCCTTTGCATAGTGAAGGGGCCAAAAGGAACAAAAAATTTTGCTAAATTGTTTCCCAAAAATAGAGGAGTGTTAATCCCTTTCTCACATAATCCTGATATGTTATTAGGTATGCTGAGGAGATGGGTAGGGAGCCGGTGAAGGAAGGCGAACAATGAAACACACCTCAACCAACGCCTTCAGCTTGTTGATTTTCCAAGGCATCATTAATCTTATGTGTGCATATAGCCATGTCATTTACTGTTGTCGCTTCTTGGATGTTGTGCACTTTCAATTTTTTGTTTTTATTTAAAGGACAATCTCTATACAAATAAGGTTCTTTGCAACCCTAACATTGCAAAGGTGGTCGAGCTTTTTTGTTTACCAAATCTGTAGGTTTACTTCTATTATGAATTGATACACTTTGTTGTCTAATGAATCTATTTCTCCTAACCAGTGAACTATGTGATGGGTGAGGGGGATGCTTAAATTATTTCTTCTTGGGATCAAACTTATCTTTGCTCCTATTCTGTTGTGTTTTTTATATTTTCCAACCTCTATTTAAATTGATTCTAAGATAATTTTTCATGTCTTAATACTTCATCCATTGTCTTGGGATTAAGGAACTCAATTTAATCCTTGTATGCTTGAGGTAGATAACTCATAAACCGTTGAACCTTTTCCTTTTCCTCTCAAAGTTAAGGTACATATCTCATCAAATTTACAAACTTAGTAACAAAATACTCAATAGTCATATGTCCTAGTTTGAGATAATGAAATTCCTTGTATTTTTCGTCAATGTATCTTTATGTTAAATATTTATTTTAAAGTACTTTTTGAACACTTTCCATTTCATTTCACTGCTTCTAATATTGTTCATTGTTTTATTCCCTTACCACCAAATGGCATATTTACCATTCAGTTGGTACAAAACCAACCTAGCCCTCAAATTTCCTGGATATTTGTAGATCTGAAAATATTTTCCCATGTTTAGAAGCCAAGCCTCTACTCCCTCTTCAGACTTACCATCAAAATTGGGTGGTCTGATCTTTTTGAACTCACCCAACAATTTGTTATCATGCCACTTTATTTTCCTGTATTTGAGTGGAGTCTCATGTAAGTTGTTGTTTTTGGAGCTATCCTCACTACTTCCTTCAGTTAACAACTCTATTTTGTCACTATATGTTGGGTAATCTTTACATTTATGTGATTAATCATTAGTGTTGCTAGAATTATGTCCTACATTCTTGTTCTGTTTTATTTTAGTCATGTTCTTAAGTAAAATTTCATTCAACTCTTCCTACTCTTTACTAGCCTTGAGTAATTTTTCATTATCTGCTTTGATGCTTTGATGCTTTGATGCTTTGTAATTTTGCCTTTATGCTACACATGGTTTCCAACAATCCTAAAGAGTTTTCTTTAGGTTTCTCACTATTTAATTCCACATACATCCATGGTTCACTTGGCGTTGATTTACTAGGTTCTTCATCCATGACACCCTATTTTTGTTTTAGATAAGTGAAAAACATAATTGACGCAAATATATTCTATTTTAAAAGTTTTTATAGTTGTATATACTAGTATTTGTGTAAGCACAATATTCTTTTTGTTTTGAGCCCATAATACCTTAGTCTTTGAACCATGATTGGATACCATTTGTAATGTCTCTTAAAAAAAATATATTATAAAATTACATATTTAATATTATGCTTTGTACTATTGTACTTATTCTTTCTATAAATCTTGTCATATAATTAAATATCCTATATAAAAAATAGTCACCAATTAGTTATGCTATACATAACTCAACCTTTTAAATATATTATCAAAGTATTGGATCGAACCCACATATAATACATAACACAACTTCTTATTTGTGGGAGCCCACCAGCCCTGGAGTAGAATGTTGAGCCGGTCACCTCGCAAATCCGCTTCTCAATTTATTATCATAAGATATTTGCAAGGCACCGAACAATAGAGCGTCGTTTTTTACCCTGCCAACCCAAGAACCCGTGATCCAGAAACTGTAGATAGTCTATCAAATCTCAGCTAGCCCGCAAGTATGCTTCTCAATTTGCATATCGTAGAACTTTGTGTGCTACTTGTAGAACACCAAACAATAGAGGCCTTCTTTTGAACCCGCCCGCCCGAGAACTGTGATCCTGAACCATGCACTTTTAGACTTCGCCATTCCTTCCTTGCTTGCTCTTCCCCGTGGTCGTTACCTTCACACATGTGCATGATAAAAAATATTGTTTATATATGTGTGTGTGTGTGTGTGTGTGTGTGTGTGTGTGTGTGTATGTATTATTTATAAATCTTTAATGCTAACAGGTCATCGTGCAGCTACCATCTAAGTTGTCATTGATGCACGCAAGACTCGATAAGTTTTTCCATTAATGCAATTTTTGTGAAGCAATTTCTTCTCCCTTCCCAGTTTTAATTTCAAATGCCATGGAATGTCATTCACACGCCGCCAGCTTGCTTCATTCATGAAACCTCCAATCGCTTCCCAGTCTTAATTTCAAATACCATGTAATGTCATTCGCACGTCACCAGCTTGGTTCATTCATGAAACCTCCTATCCTTAAATGTTGTTGGTCGTAACCCTCACCTTTGCACTTCTAAGTTTGCAATAACTATTTTTTACCTCTAACAGGTCACCATAAAGCATGCATAGATATTGTCATTAATGAGGAGATTTTCCATTCGCATGCATTGAAGCAATGTATGCGGGGGGTTATATTGTCCCCTCCATTTCTTCATTTCAAATAGCGTCTGGAGCCAGCCAACCTTTTGATAAACTACTGCCAGTAGCTGTACAGCGGTTTTGTAGAGACATAGTGAACATCTTCCTCAAGAGCTTCCCGTGCAGAAGAATGGAAAAAGAATTGTAGGGGAGGTGGAGCAGCCCGAATTTTACCATCAAAACATGGATCTTGATGCTAATATAGAAATCATATTCTGCAACCTTGATCATCTCGCACACACAATTTATCATGCCTGCTCAATGGACGTGTTTAGTACCGACATTTTTTATGAAGATGAATCGTTTTTATTCCATAGTGTTGTTTTTAAAACCGAATCAAAAAAATTAATCATTGAAAAAAGAGATGTAAAAAACAAGAAAAGAAAACATCTTTCAGAACTTGACCTTGCCAATATGCACGCATCCAAAATCTCTGAACTTCACAAGGAAACAAGAGATTCTCTTCATGATTTTGTTGTAGTCATTGAAGCCGAAAATGCCAGACTAAAGAACTGGATTAAGGAATTAGAGAAAGATTTGTTTCCTATGACATTGCTTGGCAGTTCCTTGGAAATAGTCATGCATGTGACTACGTGCACCCCGGAAACAAATATAAAAGGGTCCTCCAGCTTCCTCGCATCCTGTAGACGATATGTCGAGAAAAATATCAACAAAAGAATAGAACTGATTGCCAAGGCTTGGGAAACATCAAATAATATGGATTCCCTGGGGAGCAGGGCACATAACTTGCTCCTACTTCTGCAGACGTATTTAAAGAATGAAGAAACTTTCTATGTGCACTCGGTCATCCCTTTTTCCTTTCATGTCAACAACATGCCAGAGACGAGAAGAACACAACATGATCTCCCATCTAAAAAAAGGCTCACTCAATTATAAGCATGCTGGAAACAAAAAGTGAAGAACCTGTACCTAATTGTGCAATCGTGTGAGCAAGCAATATCAAAGAAAGAAACATTATTCACAAAGATCACCAAAATAGACTTAGTAGGAAAGACAAACGGCTTCCAGGACCGCAGCTTAATCCTCAACTCCCTGACATTAACCAAGCAAGATTTTGATCGATAAGTTGATAATTTGAAGGCCTTGTCTTTAGAAAATTTTTATAGAATTGTTGAATATGATGAAGAAGAGGTGGACAATTGGCTAGTCAGGTATTTGCTACAGAATGGAGACATTCATGATGGTCTGTGTAAACTTTCAATTGATCTAAGCGAATTAGAAAATGAAATTTTCAACATTCGAATCCACAATGACATCAACGTCACCCCCTTGAGAAGATATATTGAAGAGAACTTGAAGTGGATCAGCCACGAAATCCAACAGGCAAATGCATTTCAATCCAGTTATTGAAGCAGGCTTCCCACTGATCTTCGCATTTCTATTTTTCAGGTATTACATTCTAGCGTGTCCAACTTCTTTCCACACTCCTATTTCTTGTACATATTTATGTTATGGTCCGCGGGAGCCCCAATCCCAGTCTATATGACAAACGCATTTACATTTCCAGCGATATGTAACAAACTATTATTTTTTTCATATATTCCAAATAAAACTATTCTTTTGTCTCCTTATATATTTATGTCTTCCTGGATTTTTTATCTTCAGCTATGTTGAATGTGAAGTCAATCTGTTTATTTTATCTCTATTCTCTTTTTTTATTTTTCAAAATAAAGTATGACATAAATCACTCACTCAAATTCGACATATCATATTTCACACATATATATGTTTCTTTAAATTTCCAGGAATATGTAACACATTTCATTTTTTTTCCAATTTTCAGCCCCCTAGCTCGACAACCCGCGCTCCAAAAACTGCCTAAGTATGTAATATGGGCTCTGTCACACTATATAGAATGAGGGTTCCATACATGCTCTATAAAATCACATGTTTCGTATGTATAAAAGTAAATATCTAATTTTAAAAATTATGTTTTTGCTATGTACAATTTATGCTCTCCAGAAACCTATACTTTGATACATTCCAATTTCTTGTATATGTGAGCCCTTGTTTTAAAGAAAAATAATTCGGGAATGTTATTTATTTGGTCCTCCTGTCCACCACCCTCTGTAACAGACATTGGTACTATATTTTTTGTACATTTTCCCACCACCGTGTGTAAAACCTATGTAAAGAAAAGTAATTCCCGACTGTTAAATTTTTGGGACACGAGCCCCTTGAAATTCAAATAGTCTGCAGGTCCCATTATCA
>ML812229.1:21846-38360 GCA_009831015.1 Picea engelmannii
AGACCACCCAATTTTGATGGTAAGTCTGAAGAGGGAGTAGAGGCTTGGCTTCTAAACATGGGAAAATATTTTCAGATCTACAAATATCCAGGAAATTTGAGGGCTAGGTTGGTTTTGTACCAACTGAATGGTAAATATGCCATTTGGTGGTAAGGGAATAAAACAATGAACAATATTAGAAGCAGTGAAATGAAATGGAAAGTGTTCAAAAAGTACTTTAAAATAAATATTTAACATAAAGATACATTGACGAAAAATACAAGGAATTTCATTATCTCAAACTAGGACATATGACTATTGAGTATTTTGTTACTAAGTTTGTAAATTTGATGAGATATGTACCTTAACTTTGAGAGGAAAAGGAAAAGGTTCAACGGTTTATGAGTTATCTACCTCAAGCATACAAGGATTAAATTGAGTTCCTTAATCCCAAGACAATGGATGAAGTATTAAGACATGAAAAATTATCTTAGAATCAATTTAAATAGAGGTTGGAAAATATAAAAAACACAACAGAATAGGAGCAAAGATAAGTTTGATCCCAAGAAGAAATAATTTAAGCATCCCCCTCACCCATCACATAGTTCACTGGTTAGGAGAAATAGATTCATTAGACAACAAAGTGTATCAATTCATAATAGAAGTAAACCTACAGATTTGGTAAACAAAAAAGCTCGACCACCTTTGCAATGTTAGGGTTGCAAAGAACCTTATTTGTATAGAGATTGTCCTTTAAATAAAAACAAAAAATTGAAAGTGCACAACATCCAAGAAGCGACAACAGTAAATGACATGGCTATATGCACACATAAGATTAATGATGCCTTGGAAAATCAACAAGCTGAAGGCGTTGGTTGAGGTGTGTTTCATTGTTCGCCTTCCTTCACCGGCTCCCTACCCATCTCCTCAGCATACCTAATAACATATCAGGATTATGTGAGAAAGGGATTAACACTCCTCTATTTTTGGGAAACAATTTAGCAAAATTTTTTGTTCCTTTTGGCCCCTTCACTATGCAAAGGAAAGGGATAACCTTCCCTTCACTATGCTCAAGGGATAACCTATGGAAATTCACAAATTCTCTCCCATCCATTCATTCGAAGTGCTCTAAAGGGTTTAAGAAACATGAGTGAGAGGGCCTCCTTCCATTCCCATCTCCTCCCATAGTTCATACTTCACATGCTTAGCTCGTCTTCCTACCTCAGAAGCCAACCACAAATCCTTTTCTTTCTTATTTCATTCTACAAGACCTTACCTTTGCTATGCTCTTTGAGGGGAATAAATATGAGTACCTTTCTCGGTTGCCCCAATTCTGAAGAAATGGGTTCAGAGCTTAGGTAAGTGCTTCCATCGGGTCTTCTGGCGGAGGTGAATAAGTCATGTTCATTATGCCGCATCTACAACATCCCCATCCCCCTATCTATCCATACGAAAGGGAAATTCACTCTTCTCCTTCCATATCATCATTGTTATTCATCCAGGCTAGGTCGAAGAGAAAGCATTATGAAAAAGTTCACAGTTCACCCTCGATTAAAAATAGTTAGCTGGGGGATTCATGGGATAGCTATTACGTAAATAATATTTATTATATCTTAATCTTTCCCACCTTGTTCTATTGTTGCTTTCCACAGGTATTCTGGGGCTCTACCCCTCATTCTCTTGGATACGCTTATTCAATTGATAGTGGGTCACCCCCTCCTTACATTGCTTCCTGGAAATAAACCAAAAAGAACAGAGACGTACCTATAATAGCCTTTGGGGTCACCCTATCATCCCATAGAGTGTTTGGGAGCGTGTTATGCCAATTCCTATGGTTTTCAACAATGGTTCACTTAATGATTCTGATTCAATTTTGATTAGTGGACTCAACCAGACCATTTCTCTGGGGGAAATGGTGAGCAGAGTAACGAAAGACAATTCAATTTTCTAACACATATTTTGACATATGAATAGATTAAAAATAAGTAGCATTATCAAATACAATAGATAAGGGCATACCGAACTGTGTGAAGATACTTTCCTCCAAAAAATGGATTACTGCCTTCTCATTTACCTGGGTTGAAGGGATTTCTTCCGTCCACCTTATGAAGTAATATGTATCTATGATGATATACTTGTGTTGCTTGCTCAAATGAGGATTAAAATCTCCAATAACATCTATCCCCCATTGCTAAAAAGGTCTATTGATTATAACTGATTGTAAGGGGAAAGCCGCCTTCTTTTATCTCCCAGCTCCAAATTAGAAGATTTTACACTTATGAGCATGAGCATGGGAATATTTAAACAATGTGGGATGATAATAACAAGATATAAGAACCTTGTGAGCTGTGGTATCACCAAAAAAATGGCCTCCTGCTGGCCCATCAAAGAGGTCCTTCAAAACTATTTCCGCATCATCTTGTTCTAAACATATCAATAGTACCCCATCATAATTATTCCAAAACAAGAAATCATTAATGAGTGAGTACTGTGCAGATTTCAATCTAAGATCCCTTCTTTCTATAGGACCGATATGTGAAGGGAAATCTCCATGGTGAATAAAATACTTCAAGTCAACATACGATGAGCTTTCTTGAGTAGTGGTGAACAAGAATTCATTAGACATGA
Source organism: Picea engelmannii (assembly GCA_009831015.1). Lineage (NCBI taxonomy): Eukaryota > Viridiplantae > Streptophyta > Pinopsida > Pinales > Pinaceae > Picea > Picea engelmannii. Next base: position 24,454 of record ML812229.1, read on the forward strand.
CAATGAACTTGTTTTCCCAACCTTGGTCTTCTTCGACTGCCTGATCGTTAGATTCAACGTCAATCTTGCACATGCCCTGGCCTCATAAAATATTGGATGGTTTGAAATCCAAATCATATTCTTGAATTGCAATCATCCAGTTACCTCTTCTTTCTCCATTTTTGTCCACGTAAAATAAAAAGTCCATGCAATCTTTTTTTGGGAAGATCAATTTTGTGGGAAAGTTTGTCAGACATTGCGCCACCCATTTAGATGTTAGAATACTCCCATTATTCTCCACATCGAGCAGAACGAGGCCTCCCACATCCTTGGGTATTATACAAACATTCCAAGGCACCATTGGAAAACCCCGAATGCCACCATAATTGGCCAACAAATACGGTTGTAGGATCTACTCCAACATGCGAAACTGAGATTTGCTAGGTAACCAATATGACACATAATATATATGATAGGTCTGGAGTATCCTTCCCACTACAGTAAACTTCCTAGCAAAGGGAAGGTCCTTATTTTGTAGAAGAGAAGATTATGTTGCAACCACTGAAGAAATGAATCCCACAAGGCAACTTGAGAGAGGCCTACACCAAATGGGATGCCAAGATATATCACTATAACTTATGGATGTATAAAATTCCATTACGGGGGGAATCCAAATAGGGGATTTTTCAAGTCCCACAAAGAAATAGTTAGTTTTGTGCTTATTGACAACTGCCCCAGAGGCCTCACAAAATATAGCTAAATAATCTCTAGCACCATCAACCAAATCTTTGTCGGCTCACACATAAATAATTGAGTCATCTAGAAAATGGTTTTTCACCATCTCTGAATAATCAGGCAGAGAAACAACCCTTAACTTTCTTTGCATATGAGAAACTTCCAAAAAGTATCCCAAGGCATCTACTATCAACACATAAAGATGCGGTGCCAAGGAACATCCTTGTCTAATAGATCAATGAAGGAGGATATGGGGATAAAGAGAGTTGTTTACCGAAAAAAAGGTGGAGGCAAAGGAAAAAAGAGTGTTCACCATCCCCACATATCTTGGACCAAATCCTATACATTTCAACATATCGGTAATGAAGGACTAGTCAATACGATCATATGCTTTTTCAAAGTCAATCTTTAAGAAGAGATCTCCCTGGTCAGTCTCCCTAGTCCACTCCATTGCCTACCATGTCGAGAGCATTGTATTCAAGATGAAACACCCCTACAAAAAACCTATTTGTTCCCTTAGAAAAATGTTCCTAGCAATATCCCACATCCCTAGTGCATTCACCTTGGCCATAATCTTGTAGGCAACACTCAATAAAGTTATAGGACGCCACCCTCTTATAAAGTCTCTGGCGACATTCTTGGTGATCAATTTAATAAATCCCTAATTAAGGGATTCTATCAAATAACCAGTGGATAAAGATTCATATGTCAAGCAACATAAATCATCTCCTACAATGTCCCACATTTCCTTGTAAAACTCACAAGGAAATACATCAATCCAAGAATATTTTCCATTCTACATTGAACAAAGTGTAGCAAAAATCTCATCTTTCGTGAAAGCCCTGTCCAATCTGTCATGGTCTCCAACAAATAATTTATGCAGGACCACTTGATAACATGAGTTCCTCACAACCACCACTGAGTTCAACAAAGTGTAAGAATAAAAGACATGACTAAACATACCTCAAATCTCAGCCAGGTCCTCCTCAAGAGTGATATAAGGTCCGCGCAAGCCAAGCATCCTATGGACTACCACTTTCTTCTTTGAGAAATAAAATAATAATTTTGAACCCTCATCCCCTCCTCTATCCACTACAAATGGGAGAAAATATGAGCCCCTCTGGTTATGTACTCCTCCTCTCTATGCACCACCAACTACAACTGCGCTGCATCCTCCTGGAGAGTAATATTATGAAGATCCTCCTAAAGTAAGGTATGAACCTCCTCTAGCCTCTATCTATCCTCCCTAACCACTTGAAAATGCTTGCGATCCATCATCCTCTCATAAATTTGACAGTTCATCGAAAAACAACCTCCCAACACAGAATCCAACCTCTATCCCCAATAGGGTGAAGGATGAGGTTCTACACATGGTGAAAAAGAGCATGGAAATCAGGAGACCCCAAATGAGAAACATTCATATTGAACAAGGAAGAGGGCTTCAAATCCACTACATGACCTACCGATATGAAAGTTTGGATAAGAAAATTATTTGATATGGTCACCTCAATCAAAACATCCACTAGATGTAGACAAACAAAAAAATAAATGTCTTCCCCAGGGCCATACACACAATCTAGTTTTTCCTGAACTCTATTCTTCCCTTGTCTAAAATTAGACTAGGTGAACCATCCCCCATAATCCAACCATTTTTTCCAATTAGGGTAAAAGAGCTGTAGATTTTCCTTGCATCTTGACCAAGCTTTCTTTTCCAAACCGCTAACCAGTGTACCAACACCACCTCATGGATCACCAACCCATTCTACCATATTAAAGTCTCCACCAACAATCCAATATGCATCAGGAAATGAGGAAGCTATCTAGTCCCATATCTCTCTCCGATTCGAACTGAGTTTGGGTGCATAATCTGAACAAAACCCCAACAAGATATCTTGAATCAATAGGGTAATCCAAACACACTTGTTGGCAGGATCACATCTATTCCATAAAAAAAAGTTATGTAAGTACGGGGAGATAGAAAGGACCAACCCCCCCTCCCTATGCATGATATGTGGTCCAAGAGGGACCATTCCAACAATAACTCGTAAGGTTATGAAGCTAAAATACAACATATTTTACTTATTACAAAAAAACTACATCCGACTTAGTTCGCTGAAGCATTCCATGAAAAACTGCTTATGGATTGGGATCATCATCCCTCTTACATTCCAAGATAGAAGGGAGAACTTAATTAAAGGAATAGAGGGTTTCCCAGAGTACTGAACCTGTTTCTCAATTCTACATTCCCCAAACAAGAACCCCCCTATCAGGAGAAAGGGCCACAACTTCCTTGAAGGACTTCACCCGAGGAACGAGACACACTACTCTACCAAGTTTATTCAGATGAGTGGGAGACGAAGCTTCCTTTCACTTGTTGTATTTGACTTGAAAAACACAATAAACATCCATACCTTGAGTATAAGCACTAGCCCCTACAGAATACGAAGGGACAAATCTTTTACTCCAATATTCTCTCAACAAATTCTCTAGGGACAAGATTCTGAACGAGTTGCAAGATGGGACCCTTAGTACTTAGGGGAGATTATTGAACCACTTCCCCAAAATATCTACCACCAATGCTCTGATATGGATGAGCCAAAGGCCCACCCTCCTTGGCTGTTTTCCCCGAACCAATTGACGAACCAATGTCCTTAATTGAAGGCGTTGTTGAGGCAACTGCGTTTTCACCTTGGGAAGCATTCATAGAGGGTCTCCAATGAGGGAATTCACGAATGAGGTGATCTTGCACCTTACAAGTAAAGCAATAATTTGGAAAATTCAAGTAATAGATGTTCTGCTGGCGAGCAACTTCTACTGTCATGACAAAGATAAACAAAGGGAGCTTCTTCTTCAAATCTACTTTTACACAAACCCTCAGGATAGGTCTAAATGAATTCCTCTATCCATCCAGTATGAAAACCTTACCAAAATGATTGTGAAGCATATATACAAATAGTTGTAGGTTAGTTGGAAGCGCAGGAAACACCAACCATAGAGGATAGTATGCTTGCCCCTGATCCTCTGGGTTCAAATCTTCCCTCCATGATTGAATATAAGCCAATGACCCCACAATGTTCTAGGTACCATATTGCAAAACTTTTCAGGATGCCACCTCTAAATTAAACAAAAGGCTGACATATTTGGATCCCATCCCCTAGTAGGAATGCAAAGAAATCCCCATGGCTTCCCAATTCAACGGGAACCCATTTGTTAAATGCTTCCTTATTTGACATATGGCGAAGGAAGAAAATAATCACCCCATGACGCTCTAGGTTTTTCTATCCTTCAGAATACTCCTTGTTACCAAATAGAAAAATTGAAAGTCCCCATCCCCCATAAGAAAGGAATTGGGGCTAGCCTAAGGTTTTCAACCACCTTAAATAAAAGAAAATAATTAAGAACTTAGTTTCCCTTAGTGTTGGGTTTCCCTTAAGGGTTACCTAGTACGTAGGGCCTTTAGTGCTTTGATGAAGATGGATTTCCTCTGCCCTAAACTGGATTTACGTGTTAGAGAGAATGGATTTCAATTTATTTCTTTACCTTCCAGGGTAGAAAGGTTGTAGAGAGCTAGTCTATTGTTGTTAGCCCCATAGGGCATCTTAGTTGTTAGCTTCACAGAACACCTCATGCTAAAATAAAAATAGAAAAGAAAAAATAATTAGTAACGTTTCCATCGTTCCTTTCCCTCCCAATGGATGGTCGGGGTGAGTATTCATCCCTCACCCTAAGTTATTAGCGTTGAAAAGAGGGGGAAGCGGGCAAGCAATAAATTCCTCTCCCTTTGGTCGAGCCTGCTTGCACATCCTTGTCTTATTTTTTCAAGACATAGCAAGACCTTTGATTCTGAGGGAATGATTTCCCAAACGAAGTTGAGACGGGTCTAGTTTCCACAGTGATGGGGTGTCCTTAAGGGTCACCTAGTACATAGGGTCTATAGTGTAGCGATTATAGGTTCCTTGCTAGCACTCGTAGTGTAAGGTCTCCTCATTTCTTACCATAAAATATTTCTTACCATAAAATCATGTTGATGCATGATAAGTACAGAGAGGACCCTAGAGTCAATAAGGAAAGTCAATGGTTACGAAGGCAAGTTGATAAGGAAAGAAGATACTTGTCTTTCCTCCAATCAAAATATCCATGCATATAAGGAAAGCGTGAACCTGTAGACCCTATCTTTCCTTTCCTTTTATAAAAGTACACAGGAGATCCATATGTGTTTATTTTGCTGGGTGTGTTTTTGTAACATGGATCTATTGTTTACTAGGGAAATTTGAATGAAAATATCTCATATTGATTAGTTAGTGAAATGGGGATTGAAGAATGGAGATTGAACAAGGCGAGGTTATTCCGTTATCCATGTTGGTTTTTCCTTAAGTTGAGTAGGATTCTCATCTAACTAAATACTGAGCCATGACCTACAGACTAGATCCATATAGTTTAGTACCAACTTTATGGGAATGTACACCTATTTTTTAGGTTCTTTTATTATTGGGATTGAGAGACTTTGTTACTAATTAATAGGATTCATGTATACCTATTTTTGCAAGGATATAATTATACCTGTTTTTGCGGGGATATAATGCTCAAGGTGTTTTCCTTTTTCTTTGTTTTAAAAGGTTATGCGGGGACCTCATGCTCATGCTCATGCTTGTTCATTTCATGCTCGTGTGGGAAATCACATTCAAGGAAATTACCCTTACGATAAGTAAGAGAGTACACATATTGCTACCACTCCAATAATAGAGTGCACCACTACTGCTCCAAGAGAAAACTCCTCTAGTACAAGTAATTAGGCAAGTCATAATTATTTTCATGAGGCTTTTACTGCTACTGCTTTGGTAATGGATTCTCTTGTTATATGGGATTTTAATGAGGCTTTTCATGAGGCTTTCACTTTCCTTTCCACTACCGCGCTGCTATGAAGGACACACACTAGAATTTCCAAGAAAACAAGTTGGGACCAAGCTTCCAAGCCACTCACTGAACTATGGTTAAATGGGAACTCTTCCTATGGTTAAGTACATGCTACAAGCTCTTGACCCATGATTATTTCCTTATGTTCAGTTAACCTCCATATCCCTATTATTTTATGGTGAAATGGGAGTTAACATAGACGCTAGGGGAATAGAAGTACACACTTTATAGGAGCTGCTAAGAGTAAGTTACCGCTACTACTCAAAGAGTCTTTCCTAAGGATATGGCTTGTTTTCTTCTTTCTATAATAATGATAAGAGTATGCAATAGTAATCCATGAAGTAGGAAAGAGTAGGCTTGAGGGTAGGTAAGAGAGAAGTTAGGCCAGAGAGAGGGTAGGCTAGAGAGAGAGAGGGTAGGCTTAACACTGTTAGGCCAAAGAGAAAGAGAAGAGCGACACACCATACTTTCTTTAAATGAGCAGGAGAGAGAGACACCATTCTAGTGTGCGAGGAGAGAGAGAGAGAGACACCCGAGGAGAAAGAAACCATTCTAGCAAGGAGAGAGAAACACACCATTCTAGCTAGGTAAGAAACATGTTCTCACTCATCATCTCAGAAATAATATAATTAGTTTAGAGAATATCTTACTAATCAACTAACCTTCATTATTCATTCGAAAGTGTAGACATACCTATCACTTATAATTGAGGGTAGGAAATAACAATAGTAGGGCAAAGCTATAGATAAACTACACTTCCTTTCAATAGGTTCAATCTAAAATAACCATACTGATATATCATATCCATCCACCATGATTTCCACCAAAGCTAGTGCAAGGCATAACACTAGTTTTAGGGACATCAATACTAGCATACATAGAAAGGCCAACGCCCTTGGTAGACCCATCAAACCCAGTATTATCAAAATAAATATGAACACCGAGGATAAGGACCATGATATAATGGCCAACATCATCACCAACAGTACCAAGAACATGATCAGAAGCAACCATTGTAGCAGGAGGAGGAGCCTCTGCAGCATTAGGATGCGCACCAACAAGATCATGAAGAGGAGCCTCTACAATACTAGCATGAGCACCATTAGAAGCATTAGGAGGAGCCTTTGTAACATCAACATGATCATGTTAACCTCTCCTATGTTTCTCACGAGGAGAAGCTCTCAATATGATAGGGACCCCAAGTATATTAAAAAAGAACTATGTCAAGTCTTGGGGAAGGCACCCAAGAAGACATCGATTCTCAGGACATCAGATGTCATCTCTGGATTCGATTGGTCTGAAGCCAAAGCCAGACAAGAAATCACAAAGATGACCCCAGTCGACTTGTGATTTTTTTCGCTGTCCCCAATAAATATCCCTCATGTATATGTTGGTGTGTTGGCACAACATAATATACATTGACCATGATGTCATCCTCTTGTGGTGAAGACACACCACCCCCAACTGATCCTATATATGTAAAGTAGTCAACTATTAACTTTACAATTTAAGCATAGTCTTATAATTACTAACATGCACATTAAATACAATAAAAACTAATTTATCCATACTAAAATCATAATGAGTATATTACCCCTATCATACATTGGGTCATTTGAGGGAAATGGTAGGAAAAATATGAGGTGTTTCTTGTTCTACTACTTTCCATTCCCTTTTGAGGGGGTTTTTAGGCCTCCTGAACTGTGGTTAATTCCTCTGAGGATGATTAACATCTCTAGGAGCCAATCTTGAGGAGGGATGTCCAAAACCTGACTGCTTCTTTTGAGTCAAATCAATAGAAAAATCCCTAATGAGTTTTGTGAGATCTTATATTGTTGGATTTCCAGGAACCGAATCCAGAATGATAGAAAACACCTGGGTAGTTTTATAACTGATATTATTTGGGAATCAAGTCATGACCTGACGGGCCAGATCGAGTAGTTTCTTACTAATTTGAGTTAGATTGGTGAAACTAGTTATTTTCCTTCTTTTCATTGATAGACTTCCTTTATAATGGAAAAATAACTATTGATTGTGTCCTTATTTTGGACTATATCCAGGCGGGAACACACCTTCTCAATGCGAACACAACGAAAAAAAATCCCAATGGTAACCTCCCCGACCCCTCCATACACTCATGAGTAACATCGAACCAAGAACTGCTTGACAAGGTGAAAACCTCGATTCATGCTGGCAGTGAAGAGAGAAAAGCTCAATTCATAGAAAATGAAACAAAAAATATCGATTCATAAGGATGGTGTTCCACCAACTCTAGAGCAGGTAGTAAGGTAGACGCCAATTGCAGAGAGAAATTTCATCCAACTGTAGAGCATGGTGGAGTGAGTAAAAGTAGGAGGGACGAGGCTCTGCACTTGCACGCTGAAAGTACATATACAAACTATTAAGTAAAGATACAAAATATGTCAGTGAGGAAAGAGATTGGATAGAGAGAGTAATGATAAGCTTCCCAATTGGAATTATGAGGGGTTGGATCAGATGGACAAAGGAGGAATCTTGGAAACCATCATTTTCGACCGACTTGAACTTGCTATAGGGACTATTATATATGTAATAACAACTTAGCAAGATAAGATCGACAATAGGAATCCCTTTATCGTAGGCATTTTCCGGGGCATTTATTTAAGCGCTATTTTTTAAATCCACCTCATGATTTAGAATACTGACCTACGACATTTTCAAAAGGAGATTGAGCATTCTGTTTTGGCCTTTTTCACTAAGATAGGATGAATTAGCGTATAAAATAAAATCAAAAGACATATCTCTTTGTATATCCCACTACTATTATTATTTTACCCCACTTAATGAAGTAGCCCCTCTACAACCATCCTCTATGGATGCTAGATCGTGTTGCTGGTCATGAATTATATATGTAATTACGCTTTAGAAACATTGTTTGCAGCCAAGATTACTGGATTAACCTTATCTTACCTAACTGATCTAAAAATAGAAGATAACTTGTTATGCTATGCAAGCACCCCTACTTCATTAAAATAAACTTTACAGGACCTTGCTTCATGTGTATAAATATGCAATATAAACTTATGTGTTAAGTTTATGCTTCTTCCTTTAAATGTTTATGTATGAGGAAATGTTCTTGTAAATGGTTAAATATGTACTTCAAATGAATACACAGCAACAATAACTTGCAGCAAATAAACCATCAAACGCACAACAAGAACAACATGATAAAGGAGTTCACCCCCCTCCGGGCTACATCTCCTTGAGCCTCCATAATGGACTTGGCTCTCTGGGATTAATTAGTCAAAAGTTATTTTACAAGCTGCTTCTCAACTCCAATGGAAAAACAAACTGCACCATTGAGATCAGAACACATAAAAACCCCAAAAATGACTAATAGAACTCTGAAAACGGATCATGGCTCATCCGAGCATGACCTCTTCTACATGTGGCCATAAGCTTCCCTGAGCTTTTCTTTGGAAAAAACACCTGTAAAAGTCCTCAAAAGCCTCTGAAACCTGTCCCAATGTGTTCAGAGCATATCAATTAGCCAAAAATGATTATTCAATCACTGAAAACAAATATAGGCTCACCAAACCATGTCCTCCATCAAAGAGGGCTGAAAGTTCCCTTGGGCTTCCTGAAACTTAAACGGTGAAAAAATCGCATGAAGAGTCTTCAAATGGCTGTGAAAATGGCACCAATGGATCCAGCACATCCAAAAACCCCTGGCTGGGCTTTTACGGCACCTCAATTGGCCAAACGGTGAAGAAGTTAGGCCTCCTCCATTTTCCTCCTTCAAGCTTTGCTGGAACTGGTTCTACAGAACGCACCTCTGTGTGCATGTACCTGAAACACGCTTCAAACGTGCGTTATAACCTGGCACCGAACGGTTCCCGAATAACTGTGCAAACTGTAGGACGGTTAGGGCGCCTCCAGCCCCCAACTGCCTAGCATTCGGTCACCTGGTCCATGAAACCTCGGGCTAAATCAAAAAAAGGCCAAACGGTTATAAAAACCGTGCCAACTGTTGAAACCACGCGCAATTAAACCATTGGTTAAATAGAAAACACACGGGTTAACACAATGCATAGAACCGTGTGTTATAACCAAACCACACGCACAAATATAATGGTTTAAACTTTGGTTAAATGTTAAACCCCCGCGCATTTTAAAACATACATAAACCGTGGTTTATAATACCCGCACACAATACATTGTAATACAATGTTATATGGTAAATAATGTCCGCGCGCCAAACGGTTGGCCACATAACATGTGGGTCATATGTTAACAACGTGTCCACGGGTCGGGGCTAAGCCCCGGCCCGCCCCCCTTTTTCAATCAACACAACTACCAAATTTAAATATATGCGCATGGACATATGTTACAAGAAACAAAGGCTGTCATAGTGGGTAGCGGAAATTGGTGAAAACTTGGGCGGACATGGGGGTCACCGGTTCAAATCCGGTCGACCCCAAAAACTTTTGAACCAAAGACCAAATAGTCAAAAATCGGGGTGCCACGTGGCAGTCCATGACTGGGCCACGTGGCACCTTACCATATGCCCAAAACATGCCACGTGTCACTACCACATTCGTTCAAATGCTAACCAATAAATGCCTGCCACTTCAATGCTGTACGGTCATGCCACATCATCATCCGTACGGACTGTACGGACTGCCCAGTCAGCATCCATTTTTTTTTTACTGTTTGGCGATTCGGACAGATCGCGATATCTCTCGCTCCCGACGTCCGTTTGAGACGAAACGAATTGTGTTGGGTTCGTGACGACGAGGGCTACGCTCACATCCAATTTGAGGCAATTCCGAGAATGTTGATTTTTGGGCTAAAATTTGACCCCTGGTCCAGATTTTGATCACTAACATACCTTCTTAAAGCTCTGTATTTATTTCCCTCAAACTTCTAGCTAGTATGGTCAGTAAGGTCCCAAACCTATTCTCCACATCAGAGTGAAACCTTTCCCCCCTTTAGGAGTGATTTACACCGTACTACCCCTATCTGTCCAAATATATGTATGCCTCTGCTATACTTGAACAAACAAATTCTTACTTTATTCTGTTTCTTATAATACGTATTAAAAAATAACTCTATTATATATGTATTAACCACTCAGATTACATATATTATTAATTGATAAAGAGATACTATTATTAATTGGACCTAATATTCCCCTTCTCTTCTATTCTCCTGGATAAGTAGCAACTTGAACGATCTAGGAGGAGCGAGAGAAGAGAGAACTTGTCGAAATTTGTCATCAATCATCCATGGTGGAAACATAAGGTACGATTAACCATAAACATGTATCTATTTTAATAGATCCTTGTGCAATATTAAGTTATATTTCACCTACTATCGTAGAATATTGTAAACTAAATAACATCAAACATAAGAAATCTTGGCTAATATAGTTAGATATTGGAACAAAACGAAAGGTTGTTGAGTTGGTAAAAAAATGTATAGTAACTATGTATGAAATGGAGACAAATGTGGATTTAAACATATTACCCTTGGGGTCCTATGATATACTCATAGGAATGGATTGGATGGAAAAACACTCAGTTGTTGTGAAATGTCAAGACAATACTTTTAACTGTTTAGATGAATCTGGTAAGGGAAGAAAAATAAAGGAATACCTTGAGGTGTGTCAACAAGACACATTTCTTCTTTGTAATTGAAAAGCAATGCAAGAAAAGGATGTGAGATATATGTTGGGCACATATATCAAGGTAAGGATGAGGTGGTTAACATTTGTTAACTAGTGATCCTATATTGCAAGAATTCTAGAATGTATTTATGGAAGAAATTCCAAGATTACCTCCTAGAAGGGACATAGATTTTACAATAGTTTTAGTACCTAGATCTGCACTGGCGTCTAAATCACCTTACATGATGAGTACTCTTGAGTTGAATGAACTTAAAATGTAGGTTCAAGAGCTGATGGATAAACAATAAATCAAAACTAGTGTGTCTCTGTGGGGAGCACTGGTCTTGTTTTTTAAAAGGAAGGATGGAACATTTAGGTTGTGCATTGATTACATGCAACTGAATAAGATGATGATTAAAAATAAATATCCTTTACCCTGCATTGATGACTTTTTTGATCAAGTCGAGTAGGCTAAAATATATTCAAAGATTTATGTGTTTGATGAACAATGTGTTGAGAGAATAATCATACAAGTTTGTGATCGTTTTCATTGATAACATATTGATTTATTCAAATACTAGAGAAGAACATGAAGAACACTTAAAAATGGTTCTAAAAACACTTAGAGAACATAAAATGTATGCAAAGTTAAGTAGATGTGAGTTTTATCAGGATAAAGTGTAGTAATTGGGACATGTGATTTCAGTGGAAGGGATTTTAGTTGATCTAGAAAAGGTCAAAGAAATCCTAGACTAGCGGGTACCAAAGGATGTGTCAGATGCCTGTTCCTTTATGGGTATCATAGGGTATTATTGTAGCTTTATTGAAGAATTTTCAAAACTTACTTATCGGATAACCTCCTTGCCAAAAAAATGAATTAGATTTAAATGGATTAAGAAATGTCAAGAAATTTTTGAAAAGATAAAACAATTGTTAACCACAACGCCTATTCCGAGGATAGTGGATCCACATAAGGACTTTGTGGTTTGTATTGATGGCTCAAAGGAAAGATTAGGGTGAGTTTTAATGCAGGATGATTATGTAATTTCCTACGAATCACAGAAAATCAAACCTCGTGAAGAAAACTATGCACCACATGATCTAGAATTTACTGCTATTATGCATGCTCTAAAAATGTGGCGACATTACTTGTTAGTAAATAAGCTTTTGTTGAAAAAAAAAAGTTAGTATTAAACACTTTTTCAACCAGAAGCATTTGAATGCAAGGCAAGATATATGATTGGCTTTCCTAAGTGAGTATGATTTTGAAATAGTGACATCAAAGGGAAATGAAATAAGATAGCAAATGCACTTAGTAGGAAGATAAATGCAATTTTCAACAGTAATGTACAATCTGATATGAAACCGAAAATTATAGCAACAACATAAAAAGATGAGAATTACAACAAAATTCAAGAAAAATGTCAAAATAATAAGTTAGTCAATGAATAATAAAACTCCAGCTGCAATAAGTAAGGTTTACTTATGTACAAAAACATAATTTATGTTCCAAATAGTACATAATTGAAGAATTTAATATTAATGGAAGTACATAAGAAACCTTATTCTGGTCACCTAGGTTATCAAAAGACTATAATAACTTTAAAGAAACAATATTTTTGGCCTAGAATGAAAATAGATGTAGCTTAATATCTTGTCAGGTGTATGGAGTGCCAACAAGTTAAAGTTGAGCACCATCACCCAACTGGATTACTGCAGCCCATACCCATTCCAGAATGGAAGTGGGAAGTAAGTAACATGGATTTCATTACAGGATTACCTACAAACAAGAAGAATAATGACTCTATAATTGTAGTAATAGGAAAACTTAATAAATTTGCACATTTTATTCTAATAAAATCTACTCATAATACTATAAATATTTCAAATATTTTCATGAAATAGATTTTTAGAATCCATAGTTTTCCCAAAACCATCATCTTCGACAGGGATACAAAGTTTACCACCAATTTATGGAAGACCTTATTTAGTGGTTTGGACACTCAATTGAGTTTTATCACTGCATATCATCCTCAAACTGATGGTCATACCGAAATAAGTAACCACATTGTCAATGATATGTTGTGAATGTATGTAATGGACTTCCCAGCAAAGTGGGAGGATTTCCTTCATCTGGTTGAGTTCGCATACAATAATGGTTATCAGTCTTAATGGTTATCATAATTTAATGTTGGAGATCATGTTTACTTAAAAGTAAAACCTAGAAACAATTCATTTAAACTTGGAAAAATTTCTAAATTGTTACCACAGTATTGTAGGCCTTTTGAAGTACTTTCCAGAGTAGGTCCAGTAACCTACCAAATTGCACTACCAACCAATTTGAAAGTACAAAATGTATTTCATGTTTCGTTGCTAAAGAAATATGTGCATGATTTAAATCATATTGTTAATTGGAATGTGATCTAGGTGGAACCAGAAGGTGAGTTCCAGGTGGAACCGCTACGCATTATTGACAAGAAGGAAACTATGTTGCGAAACAGGGCCATCTCTCAGGCTAAAGTGCAGTGGAGACACTTTATTCCTGAGGAGACCACTTGGGAAATGGAAGAAGCTATTAGGAAATATTATCCATTTCTGTTCCATAGTTGAGATATTCAAATGGGAACACTGA